>VWYO01012541.1:179060-216272 GCA_013400275.1 Rhadina sibilatrix | reverse complement strand
TATTTATAAATATATATATAAATTCCTGATAAATTTCTATTAACAACTCCTTTTCCTTCTAATCTAACCTTAATGTGCCAATATGTTTATTTTTTTCTAATATAGGACACAACATAAAACATTGCTGATGTTAAAAAATCAGTTAAATATTAAGGTATACATTCATTCAGCAATTCATCAAGGTGTTAGACCATCCGCTCAAGAATAAAGAATTCCTTATCATTGACAATGATGGGAGAGAGTGTGGGCAGCACCTACTTGCTGTAATGCTGTTCAGGTAGATGCATTTTCAGGTGTAGGAGAGAAGTCATCATCCCATCCTCATTTAACAAACCAGATCTGCCTATCTAAATTGCTGTTTAAGCACCTCAGATTCATCTAAGTCAACACTAATATACTCCACTTTCTAACTTAGGGCGAATGTGTTTTTCACTCTCCTCCTTGGAGCCAGACTGTGAGTAGCCAGGCATGGAGAAGTCAAGAGCCAGACAATCAAAAGGATCAAGAAAAACCATAATTCTAGCAAAGTGTTTGGCACTGAACTGGCTCCTGGATGCTGCTGCAGCACTATTTCTTTGTCTAAAGCATTCCTCAGTGGAGAATGTTCCTGTTTCTGGGACTGACCAAGAACCCAGTAATGTCTGTGGTGATAAGGAGATAATCTCCCCTCTCCAGTGAGCTATCAATCATTATTTCTGCGCTTCTAACTCCCTGTGGCATAAAGCTGAGAGAAAAGCACATCTTCATTCAGAATAGGGATTAGGACATAAGATCATGAGTTCAATCTTTCTTGAAATGAATAGTGCCAAGAGCCCAGGTTGTTATTCCAGACAAGTGGGGCTCCCCTTGTCAGACAGTGAAGGTGGTCAGAAGTAGCAGCAGTAAGGTAGTACCACACCCCATTGGGTGCACATTCATAGTAGAAGGTTCTTCCAAATAAAGCTCAAGGAGACATGAACCAAACACTGACTACTGGCTCTCTATACTTGAGATAGGCATCTGACTTAAAAAGATTGGACTGCCTCTTCCTATTGCCTAAACTGCATCAACTGCATGTCTTCAGGAGTAGGAACATTTTTATCATTAAATTCATAGGGTTCTTATGTGATTTATTTTCTCCCTTCTTCTCTTGGCTGTTTCTCAATAGGAGTTAAACAACATTTATATGACATGTAACCTGCACCTGCAACACTTCTATGCTTACCATTTTATAGCTTAGCTAGCTGGAATTCCCACAACAATTAAAAACTTTACTCAAAGATAATAATGGAGTCACTATGCTCCCAGTGTAAATTGCTGGAGAGTTTTAATCATTGATTAACGTTAATGTCTATGGCCATTCTATCATTTTTGTTTGAGCAGAGAAGTATTTTAAAAGGTAAGGAATGCAGCAACAGTACCAGGCCAAAAATTCTCCATGGCTCTATCTCTATCAAGATTCAGATGCATGTTCTGAACTTGATTCCCTCTTCTGGTCCCTTAATTGTTGGAGCTGTAAAATTCATCATGGCTGATGAACCCAAATTTTCTGTCTGTGGCTGATACTCATGTTGATCCCACCTTGGCTGGAAGTCAAGTTACAGGAAGGACCCACTTCACAGATCTTTTGGCTATGGACACACAGCTTTACTAACTCTTAAACCAGCTGTACATAAAAAGGGCAGGGTAAAACATGAATAACTCAGGAGTAAATACCAATACAACAAGCACTGAAATCCATTATAAAAGATAAAATATTGTGATATTTAATTGTGGCAGCAAAGAGAGAGAGAGAGTTCATAGGAAAAGCATATGCTACTTTATACTGTAGGCATAGTTAGTAATTTTCCTACTGCCAAAAATTTTCCCCATACTGCTACACAAATAAAAATAAATATCATCCTAGACCTAAGGACATTTATCCTTTCCCTATTAAGGGGACTTATCAAAGTCCCCATTTATCAAAGACTCTTTTTAAGTGTTCATTGAAAACTCTGCACAAATTCACCTGAATCAAACCCACTAGGCTGGAAGGAGCTGCCTGACAGTACCTCCCAGTGTTAGTGGAGATCTCCCTAACATGAGCTATGTTTCATGTGCTATATTTGTTCTGTAAGGAACTATGAGTTTCTGACAGTGTGGCACAGGCATTATACTGTCAATAATTGAATTATAATTCTAAAAAAAAAAAAAAACAAACCACTTGTTTTCACTGTCGTGAAAAAAACTGAAAACAAAAAAGCTTATTTATTTCATTGCTTGAGGGATCCATACAGTTTACATTAAAAAAACCCAGTTTTTCTAGAAATTATCTACAATCTGCATCCTCATGGGGTTAAATTATTGTAATTTCTAATACATTTTAATGATCAAAACAGAATAATTATTTATATCTTCCACAAGTAGAAATGTATTGTATTATTTTATTTTCAATTTAAGTCTTATCAGCTCGTTGAGATAGAAACTGAGAAATAGAGTTGCATGTACTGAGACCCACAATACAGACAACCGCTGCACTCCCAAATTAATGCCACCAACAATAGATAGCTAATTTCCTTTAACTTCTATAATTCTTATTAAAAGTTATTATAATAGCTGGCTTTTTAAAATCTAAGGGTTGTTTCACAGTACATTTCAATATCAATTATCTTAGTGTGACACTTCTGAAAAGCATAAGTTCAGCAACTTCAATTATTTATTAAAAACAAGTGTTCACACACAAATGTGTTGTTAGAGGCAGAAAAGAAAATGGGACTGTCTGAGAAAATTGTATTAGATATGTCTGATTTTCAGCTAAGGATATTCTCATAAAATAAAACAAGAGAGAACTATCACAACCAATCATAAACCCCTAATTTTCTAGCAATTCCCTAACTTATTTTCACTGTTGCATATAAATATATGCATTTTAAGAGAAGGTAGAGACAAAAGTTATTGCAAGTGTTGGATGAATTAAATAAGGTGCTGGAAGAATAGCAGAAAATTGATTATATAGAATAAAGCTAATGAACCTTGGCAGCACTGCCTGGGAAATCTCTCATTTTTTCTGCTTCACTTTTTCATTGTCCAGTTTAGGGCTACTAGTAAGAAAACTATAAGTCTAGTAATTTTATAAGTGCCCAAATTCTCAATACAGAATGAAAAAGCATCTTTGGTACCCAACAGTCTTCTGTGAGTTGCTTTCTTTTTGTTCCAGTGGCATCCAGCCTGCTTCTGTATTCATCTTCTGGTCTAAGCAGCAAAATCATTTGCTTCCTAGTTGTACAGGAGATGACTGTTCTCTCATGACAAGGCTATTTTCAGTGCTGGTTAATTAGCAAGCACCTGGTCACAGGGTTGTCCATCTTGCCCTTTACCACATAAACCTGGCATTTGCATGCAGCACATATGAGGCAGATTTAATATTAGAACAAGTCTTGCAGTGATAATCAAGTTCTTATACTTGATTTATTTTTTTAATGGTAATAATTAATTTCTGAAGTTCCACCTATCTATCCATTAAGTGATGAAGTGTCAGGGCACAGAGGGGAGTAATCTTTTATGTTGTCTAAGCACAATTTAACTCTTAATTCAGAAGGGGGAAAAGCACAAATACAGCCAATTATTTTCATGTGCATTAGTGTTTTTTACCTCCTCTATGATCTGTGCCATTAGGTATGTGTAATAGAAACCTAGCAGCTTTTCAATTTGTACTCTAGACAGCAAAATCAGTGACTGAGAAGTTTACAACACCAGCCTTTGCACAAAGACCTAGAGTATTCAAAGTGTGAAAACATTACAAGAAGCTATAAAAAATGCAGAAGTCTGAGTGTCTATTCTAAAATTATCCTAGGACACTATTCATCACACTTGCTTTCACGCATATAAAATCCATGTAAATGCTGTTACAGTGTATATTAATCAAAAATCCTGGATTGTGTTCAATAAACAGTAGTTTTGATTGTGTTCAATAAAACATCCAAAACAATGATTAAAAGAATTTCAAATATTATACTACTTCTTTGGAGAAAGTGAGCTTCATAAATTTACTTATGTGATTATTATGATGAAGACTGCAGAGTATACAATGAATTCTACATATATTTGCAAATGTACTGAATACCAATAAGTTTCATTTTAAACATTAGAGAACTATGATCACATTTTATGAAATAAATTTAAGAGATTTTAAATACACATGTAAAGGTAGACTTTTAAGAAATAGTTGTCATTTTAAAATGTCTCAAGACAGAAGGTTTCTGTTTCTTTTCCTTCCCTGTCATCCCTCAAATAAATTTTGAGTGGGCCAATTTTAGGTAAATGTAGTAAGCAGGTAAAGGCTGAAAGAGAATTTGACTTTCTAAAAGATGTCTAAAAGATGTTACAAATTTGGAAACTAGTAAATGGGGAGGTAGACAGATAACTGTGGACACAGCTACATCCTGGGATACAATATCCAGAGAGGAAGGCAGGCGGAATGTAACAGCTACACACCCCATCTGAAGGCAGCTGGGCCAGGCAATCTGGACATATCTAGTTGCAGACTAATGACAAAATGCTTTATCTGCAGGGGTGTCACAGACAGATTCAGGAAGGAACAGATGTTATTTCCATGGAAGACAGATCTGAGCAATTAAAGGACAAAAGTCAGTAGGAAACCAGGCACTGTCATTAGCTCTACAGCTGATACAACAACTAGTAAGAACAGTCAGTAGCATATTCAGTAGCATGCTTAAGTTGTACCACCATCCTAGGTGTCTGAGTAGAAACCTTTTAATGGCCTGTCATAGGTGTTGTGTGTACATTGACAGATAATCTTCATTAAGAAGACAGCATTTCTTCTTGTTTGGTTGCCATAGAAGAAGGACACATGGTGTTCCCTCAAACTGAGAGGTTTTCCTACAGTTCTCATTTGAAGACCACACTGGACAACAGAAAAGACTCAAAGAAGCACAAGGGACTTTGCTGCCCCTTGCAAGATTTGTTAAATGACAATTTAGCAATACCCATACTCCTGTTATCTACAACTCTACAGACTCCATGGTGCAGATCTTACTACAGGAATGATGACTGGTCACTGAATTTCATTTCTCCTCAAGGCACAAACATGAAGCTCTCCAGCTCTTAAAATTGCACAAAATACTGAGGCCTGGCTTCACTGGAGACTGTCTGCCATGGATAACTGCTGCTTCACATTTAGATACACTGGGAGTCACAATACAGAGAACTGCTGGGCTCGCAAATCACTGTGACAAATAATAAATTGCTAATTTTCTTCAGGCATGTCATTTGCCACATGTTTGGGACAGGTGGGCAACTCTTTTCAATAAATTCTTCTTGTTACTAAAAGAGAAAGAATACTTGCATAATAATAAATGAAACTTTTTTTCTTGGAATTGAAAATATTTAGAATTGCAATAGACTGCAAGACTAATTACATTGGATTATGTTTATATTTGCAAGGCTTGCCTAGGAAAGCCTTGCAAATATATTTTATAAGGTTTCCTTTCACAAAGGACAGCAAAGTCAATAGCATTAGTACGTAGACAGCAAGTAAGTAGAATCAGTCAAAGTATATGTACTATGGACAAGCTTCCCCTTTCCAGTATAAATTTGGTAAGAACTGCTGAAAAATATTAGTATGTGTACATATACTTTTCTTTTCTTTTCAATACAACTGCTTTAGGAACACTGAAATGATAAGGGGTTTTTTTGTTTGTTTGTTTGGGGTTTTTTGCTTGCTTTTTTTTTTTTGTTTGGGGTTTTTTTTTGGTTTTTTTTTTTTTTTTTTTTGGGTTTGGGGTTTTTTTGTTTTTTTTTTTTTTTTGTGGGGGTTTGGGGTTTTTTTTTTTTTTTTTTTTTTTGTATTTAACCATGTTCCTGACACTCTAACTGTATTTTCCTGTTCTTGGTGGGGAATTTTAATTATTCAAAGAGTAATTGTACTACATTAATATCATGAAGGATGATTTCCAGCTTGTAGAAGAAGTTCTAGGTCTTGTGATTAATATCCTGAACAAGAACAAAGTGTTTTTCTCTCAAACCTTTTCCTGACACGTTTTTAGTCTCCTATAGACTGAACTGAATTTACTGCTGGTCTTCAAGAATAAGTTTTGTTGCCTGTGTTGAGAAAAGTGACTGATTTTACATGAAGGCGTAACTTGTTTTTTCATCTTTAGCTAAAAGTTTCTGAAAGGTTTCCTCGCTTTGGGGAAGATTGGCCAGCTTTTGTAATTAGAATTGCACAAAAAAAGATTGAGGCAAGCATTGGTTGGAATTTCTCAATCTTACATCAATTATTGTCCACTTAGAAGACAAGCAGCAGTTGCCAGTTTAATCGTTTTATGAGAGTCCATTTATCATTCATGTTAAAATGGCCCTGGGTAGGTTCTTTTTATCCATTATAAATCAAAATAAATAATGAATAATGATAAGTAATTGCAACTAATGAATCAGACATGGCATTCCTTATTCCCACTACATCAACTCTACAAATGTGCACTGCTTAGAAGAGGCAGAACTATCTCCACAGATAGTGAAAATAGCAAAGAAGGCCACGCTGCTACTTCAAAGAGCTTTTGCAGCAATACAGTATTTGGCACAAGAGAACAACTTGGAATTATTGTGGATGCTTTAAAAACAAACAGAACAGTTATTATTTCTTGTTGCAGAGCTCTGAGGTGGACTTTATCATGAGTGAATAGTTTTTTACATAGATATTAGTAGTGTGTGGGCTACAACATGAGAAATAGTACTCAGGCTCTACACTGCTTAAAATTTTTCATACCATTTACAAAACCCCTTATTTCTATAAAAATAGATTTGTGGATCCTTGCCAGGTATTCTTAAACACATTTCATCCTTACAAAAGCAGTCCTGTAATAAATTAACACTTTTTCCATTGACAATTTTGGCTAATATATATCCCATATGGTGGTGAATGAAGTTTAAAAACTATGAAGCACACTCACTGCTGGGAGTAGCAAAGGAATTCTCATGATAGACAAGAAGATAAAAATAAGTAGTTGATATACAAGTGCTTTTCATTTCTTTATAAATCTTCTAGGTCATCCAAAATACAGTATATACAAAGACCTAAATTTAAGGAGCATATGAACATTACAGAAGAATTGTACTCATCTTCCTTAATGTGTAATATCCAAAGATATTTGATACAGTAGGAATCTAGACAATAGAAAGAGCAATTTTGCACGCAATGTAATTTTGAGCCATTATCACACTGCTTGACAGATCAATACTCTATTTTATGATAAATGTTGAAAAAAAAAAAAAACCCTTAACAAACTAGGAAAAAATTAGAATTAAAAAAGGCCAAGAAAATATTTCAATTGATTTAATCTGAAACTGACTTCTTTTTGCCAAAAGCTTGAGAAATAATGAGTAACTTTAAAAAAAAAAGTATTCTGAGATGACAAATGGGAACAGCTTTTACAAGAGATCTAGTTTTTATGTTTTCATTTTTTCAAATCCTGTCAAACCAATTTGCTAAATTCAGTACAAATTGTTTACCTCGATGAAAGGGAGCACCATGCCTCAATGGAAAATGGTATGCCAGGAATTTACTTCTCCTACAAAATATGTCAAAAGGAGCTTTATGAAAGTATTCATGCTGATCTTGGAGGAACAGCTGAATGATAAGAATGTCTCTGTTATAGCCTTAGTCGTAATGGAGTACAATTATGCGGGCAAAATATAAATACATTAATTTGACATTTTAAAGTAACACAGGAAAATAACTGATGTTTGATTTGAAAGGAAATAAAAATAAGAACAATTATTTGAATGGTACTTCTAATAAATAATGGCATACAGATTTTTCCTACATTTAACCCATGATTTATCAGACACTTTTCACAACAATGAAGAGCAAGGAACTAAAGGCTTGCTTGTACAAAGCCAATTGCATTCTTCCAAATATCTACTGCTTTTGCAATGATTATTTTTCCGGGGCACTGCATTGATCATTGCTGGGTTGATCACTATGCAGCCCATTTAAGCATAAACTCTATTTACTTTTCTTCATTCAATTTTCAAAGCAAAACCTATATGATGCCTTTCCTGTATATTGTTTTCATTTGTCACAGTTACCATCCCTGACCATCCCTGACACTGGTATTGCTACTTAGCTGTATTTTCAGACATACAAAGTCTTCAAAATTGTCTCTAATGCCTAATAGGAGTTCACTATA
Source organism: Rhadina sibilatrix (assembly GCA_013400275.1). Classification (NCBI taxonomy): domain Eukaryota; kingdom Metazoa; phylum Chordata; class Aves; order Passeriformes; family Phylloscopidae; genus Rhadina; species Rhadina sibilatrix. The sequence continues at coordinate 208,104 of VWYO01012541.1, read as the reverse complement.
AGCATCCAGAAAGACTTCTCTTTAACCTTATTTAGGTCCCCCTAGAAACTCTACAGGTGCCAGACAGTGATTAAGTTGTTGGCAGGCTGGTAATGCCACCCCTCCATCTAAGCAGGTCCACCTTGTTGTTGCAACACTCTTGCTCACTGTCTTCACCAGCCTGCCATCCCTTGTCTTATAAACCTATCTGAGCAATTTTAATGCCATGTTGATATACTCCCTGGTGCCATGGGATTCTGATGCATGAGTGAGATTGTAAGTTTGAGCAAATACTGACAGAATATTTATTAAAAAAAAAAAAAAAAGCATAAATAAAAAGTGATGTTGTTTTGAGTTAAACTTCTGTTTTCTAATTAAAGCAAAATATTCAGCACTGCAGAGGGAATGAAAGCAAATCTGGCTGTAAAATATCACTGTTTGCTGTGGGCTTTGCATAAAGCTATGGTTATACACTGTATAAAACTGGGAAGAACAGAGAAATTTTTCTCAGGTAGGGCTTACAGAACTCATTGTCAGTGGGCCCAGAGAAAATGCAGAGGTCTTAACCAATGGTGCATTAATACGCTTTCCTTTCCTCAAGAGCTGCTAAGCAGGACCCACAAGAGCCTTCTGGCACCAAACTGAATGTGTTTACTCCATTGCCACTGTGGCAAGGAAATTCCTTAGTACAGGAGGGAAAAACTGCCAAGGTCATTCTGACAGAGTGCTGGAATTCTGGAAACTTAGATATTGGGATTTTAGTACATAGTAATATGTGTGAGTCAAGATGGAGGATTTGGGGTGTTGTCTTTATCCTTTTTCTTCATCTTCCTCTTCCTTCTTCTTCATAGGTTTAGGTGGTTTTCTGTAACTGGGTGAAGGTCCGCATTGCAGGCCTTGGGTGGTCATTATTGGGCCAAAAGTATAAATAATAGAGGTGTCATCTCGTAATTAGGGGATTTTATCGCTTAAATAACCTTGGAAAGAGCTAGAAGCTCACCATTTCACCATTTCTAGCTTGCTAGTTCAGCTCTCAGCTCGTGAATCTGTAAATACTGTAAATAGATAAGATAATAAACAACCAAGTCCGAACTCGACATCTACGTGTCTTTCATCCTGACCTCAGCAGAGAAAAAAAGAAGCCAAAAAACTGTCACAACAGAGGAATGTTAAGTTTACATGAGGATCTGTCCTTCAAAATTGGAGGAGAAACAAGATATTTGTCCGTCCTGCTTTATCAAAAGATGTGGCTTAGAAGGCAGTGTGTTAAAATCCCTTTGTAACAGGTGCACAAGACACGGATGTTGCAAGTATCGTGTTTGGAGTTTCTGCTCTCATAAGTCAGTATTAATAAGCAACAGTGATAGAAATGAAAGAATATGCCCAAAATAATTCATTTATACTGGCTAGAAAATTAGACTGAGTCTTTCATTGTCCCAGGATGAAGAAATATCTTGTAACAGGAATGCAATCATTGAAGCATAACAAACAAAAGGCATGCATCTGAAATGATGTGTATTTATAGGACAGAAGACAGAGTTTCCAATTCATAGATTATATATATGAATTACTTAATCGTTATATTTATTAAAAAAAATCTGAATACATCTTCTTTTTCAGTCTCTAACAGGAAACAGCAGAGATGCCTTTGTAAATCAGAACTGAACTATTAAACCAGGGAACTTGACATGCAATGCAAAAAACAGAAGCTGTGATTCTAATTCTTCTTCACCATGATAACTTGCAAGTGCTTTTTGAAACAAGAAAAGTTTACCAGCCAAAAACAAACAAAACAAAACAAAACAAAACAAACACACACACACACACAAAAAAACTCTGAACCAAAACAAAACAACCCAAACCACGTCACAGCCCTCCACAGTCTTCTTTTGACTAGTACAAACCCAAGATACATGACACAAACAATTTTTTGGTGAGCTATAAAAAGGTTTTATAAGCAGCAATTTTCCATAACCCACAGATAAACCATTTACTTATCACAATCTAATGAATGCCTTAAATGACAGTGGCTTGCTATATGGACATACTTAGAGAAGCACAATCACTATTTCAGCTGGCAAAAGTTCATGATAAATACCTCAAGTCAGTTTTGCATTTACTCTCTATATACCAGTTCAAAAGAAGAAAAAATCATTAATTACTAACATTAATTTTCCCTTTTTAGTACATTGGTCCATCAAGAAAATACTGGTGACTACTGTCCATGCAAATATTGACATTGATTCAGAGAAAGTATTTAAGTAAAAATCGATGCTTTGAGCAGTTATTGATTGTTCATGAGTCTACATCATTATTGGTGCTGACAACTTAGATATATTTTTGACACCTTAGGTATTCTTACTTAATTTACAAAGCTATTTGATAATGCTAACACTGCATTAAACTACCAAAATATATTCACATACAAAAAAAATGTAACTACTTCACCCTCTAATTTTAATGACAGGTCTGGAAAGAAGAATCCAACAATTCAGTAGTATTATAATTATTTATAATAATTATAATTCTTCAGGAGGTCATTATCAATCTTAATAAAGCCCTTACTATACAGATGAATCTTCTTTATGGAGCATCTACGTATGTAAATAACTGTCACTGCTGTAATGATAAAGCCTCACCTAAGCAAAAAACAAAAGCCAAAAACTATGCAAGATAGAATAGATAGAAGAGATAGAAGAGATAAGTCCTTCTTTTTAAATGCTTGAATTTTCCCTTGTAGCAAAATTGCTGAAGAGGAAACAACATATTAAATGTCAAATTGACCTGGGACAGATAATATTACTGGATTTTAGCCATCAAATATTTCCTTTTATCTTAATTGGCTATTAGTCTCTATGAACACAAAATACTCAGGAGAAAATAAAGCTTTTATCTTTGTTTTCCTCTTGCAGATTTGGTCATAAAGAGTGCACAAAGCCCAGTAAACCTTCACACAACGTACACCAGGTTCTTTGTGGAACATGAGACTTTGAGGATTTATTCCTCTTCTGAACACAAAGGATCAGAATACAAAGAACAGCAAGGCTAGCTAAAACAATTGCTTGAGCTACCCATGTGAGCTGCATATTTTCACTTCCAAATAATTATCTTTTATAACTAGCAGTTAGTGCAAGTAAAGAAGCTTAAACCAAATGATGGTTATAGCATCTAATCAGATGCCCAGATGGTTAGTAAACAATATACAACTGCAATTAAACAGGACCTAGAAATGAATGAGTCCATTTCAGGCATTTTGTAAAATAACTCTAGAAATTGATACCAGCTATGGTTAATAACTACCTATGGAAATTTAAAGTCAATGGAAATTATTACTTTAAACTGAATAAACAATGTATGAACTCCTGTTTACTCAGTATCTATGTCTTGTAAATTTAATAATGAGGAGGGCTTGAACCACTGCTGTGTGCTTCAAGTTTTACATTTCTGTCGCTGCATAAAATCACACCCTTGTAAAACTAAAAACTATTAAGCTTCTAGCATCTGAAATTCTCTAACAAACAGTATGAGGCTCTGCATTTTAGAGGAGCTTTGGAGCTTCTCTAAAACAAAATGAAGTAAAAGCTCAAACAGAAAACTAATACACTGGCATGCCCTGACAGACAGGAGAAAAAAAAAAAAATGGAATAGAAATTGTAAATTTCTGATAGCTGAAGGCTTTACAGATATGGCAAAATGTCCAAAAGTTCTAACCAGTAAGAGCTGAACATAGTAAGAGATAGACATCATGTCTCAACATTATAAATCAACTAGCAGAAATAATTTCAATTCCAAAATTCTTATTAAAAAAAACAAAACAAAACAAAACAAAACAAAAAAAAAAACAACCAAAAAAAACCCAAAAAAAAAAAAAAAAGAAAACAAAACAAAAAAAACCAAAACAAAAAAAAAAAAAAAAAAAAAAAAAAACAAAAAAAAAAAAAAAAAAAAAAAAAAAAAAACCAAAAAAACAAAACCAAAAAAACCCACAAATAACAGAATCACCATTACTGTCTTAAATTAAGTTGCTGCTAGTTGGCTGATACTTTTGAATCAACTGAAGACCAGCAAAATCAAAGAAAACACTTTAATTTTTCTGACACTTATAAACTGCTCAATCATATTATTTGGTATTTTTAATTTAAAGCCATAGAGAGCTTATTTCTTCCCTTTAATTTTTAAATAATACCTTCACTTGTGAAAGAATACATTATAACTGCAAATGTGCCTATTTGAATAATTATAGATACTGTATTCCATTGTTTAGCTACAACAGAGATGAATGCAGACAGCATAGAATCAGGCACTAAACAATACCAAACACCTCCCCCCACTCAGTTTTACAACGCTTATCTCCTCTGACATTTCTTACCAGGTCAAAATAGACCTGACATAAAATCCAGCATATACATTTTTTGGGAAGAAAAAACTGTATAATTTCTGTATAAATTGTATTTTGGTTTTGGAATATTCTTCCTCTTGAACCTCTTAGAGAATATTTAATTTTGCCAAAATAATATTAACCATTTCATGATACATTTGAGTACTAGAAAAGAGTTTTAAGGAAGATTTGGCTGAATGGAAATGGTGATAATAAATACAGCAAGTTAGTAAAAAATGTAATGAAACTAATGTCTGCTACTTTCGTATTGCTGTTTTAATTAGATTTTATGGTGTTTGCTAGTTAGTCCTGACAGTGTATTATTCAATACAATCTCAGTTCTCTCTCTCTGCTTACTTACACATGTATCAGCTTCCTCTGAAATCAACCACTTCTGCCTGAAAACTGGGCTTATTCTTAACTACTTGCTGAAGAGAACTCTCATTTACTTTTCATTAAAGTTGATGGAAGGACTCCCACTCAATTCTGACAGACAATATCCAAGTATTAAATCCCACATCATGTTGTGAATTATGCATGGGTAGACATCTGTATCCCATTTCTATTGGTCAGCCATAATATTATGGCAATGGACTTTTAGCTATCTCTCACACACTGGAGAGCTGGCAGGGCAGTTTCATTTTGTCCCTAACTTGTCCCTTCTCCACTGTCCCACCACCCTCTGCCATGGTTCCACAGCTGGTGATATGACTACGTCAGTGGAAGATATCAACTGACTACAATCCCCCTGATATTAAAGGTGCTGATCTAAAGGGCTTCAAAACTTAAATGTATTCCCTTGGCCACCCAAATGAAATGTTGAAAAAAGCATTAGCTGCTTCTTTGGTCTTTGAAAAACTTAAGGAAAATTTGAGGCTTCCAGGTAAGTAATCAGGGAGAACCACTAGGGTGACAGGGGAGCTACCCACAGTAAACCAGTAACAAGTGCTATGGGTGCAGCAGAACTCCTGCCCAGGCTCAAATGCAATTCAGTAAATGTACTTTCCATTTCATCATTTCCCCCCAAAGAAAAGTTCTGCATTATAAAGTACTTTGGAGATTTTAACACCTATTTTTTTAAATAAAAGGAAATTACAAAGTCCTATCACATCACCAAAAATACTGCGACAGCAGTCTCTGCTGTAGTAATAATTTCAGATTAAAACTGGCGAAATAACTTGCACTTTTACATAGAGAACTACCCTTCTGTCAGAAAACAAAACAAAACAAAACAAAAACAAAACAAACAAACAAACAAAACCACCACAAAAACAAAAACAAGAGTGAGGTATTTAACTTGCTTTATGCCTCACCATAGCAGGAAACATTATGTCATTCACCCTCTTTTCAAATATAGGAACTAGGGAGCATCAAACGAAACCTAAGAGGTAGCAAGCCAAGAGAAATTTTGATGAAATGTGTAGTTAGTCCATGGAAATATTTTTTTCAGAAGTATATAGATGATAAATAGTTAGATGAATATAAAGGGAGACTGCACAAGTTAAGGGAGAAAGAATTTTCAGATCTAGAAAATAGAAAGGTAGCCCCTTAAACAGAATGGCTGATATTATTCTGAAGAACTGTTTTGACCTGTTTATTCTGACTCTGTCCATTTACATTTGATAACCACTAAAGGCAAGAATATAATAAGTTAAACTACCTCTTCTCTGATCTTGATTCCATGAAATTGACCAAAAAAAAAAAAACCAACCTGGAACTCAACTGAATTCTGGAAGGCAGGATAACCTTCCAAATTTTATATATTATATCAGTATTGGAGCATGAACAGAGTTGAGATCTTATTTTCCTGGGTACCGAAGTAACATAAGAAATTATTCCTGTAAGGATCCACAGACCACCAGACTTTCTGCTCTGGTGTAGCAGCCCACATGAATAGTTGCAGAATTCAATGAGTAAGGTGAAACAAGTTTCTAAAGCTTTGATTTCAAATTCTTAAATGGTAAATGACACTGAAGAAACAAGGGATCATAAAAACTATTAATTAAGCACACTTCAAATATTTCTGACTGCTCTTCAGTCTCTCATCAGTAGATTGGCTAATTAATCGTAAGTATCTTAGATGCTTCACTATGTTTTTGAATGTTTTGGTTGTCTTGATGTTTCAGGTGAATAATATTTTTCTATTCTCAGCCAACTTTTAAAGAAAAAGAAGTACTAAAACAACGTTTTAAAAATGACCTTTTCATTTATGAAACATTTGAGAGCCTCTTTTTGAATTCAAAATTAATTTGAGTTAAAGAAGATTCAACAATGGGAAGGACTATATAGTCAAGCCAGTCCTTTTATTATATATTGAGTCGTATTTCCTTTAGCTGTTAAACCTTTTTCTTGCTTTCTGTATTACTTCTTTTCTCTCTTCTCGGTTATCTGTATCACTGATATACAACAAGTGAACTAGAGCAGAACTCCATCTTTGATAGGAGGCAGAGCAAGAATTTATAGGAACGCCTGTATGTGTCTCAAAGCTTAAGTTACAGTGTCTGAAAAGTGCTTTAATATAGTCAGGTCTAATGTCATTTAAAAAACGCTACATTCAAAATACTGCATAGTGTACTTTTATTAAAAAGTTGTAGCACTGGTTAATTCCAGAAACCTGTCTCAAACAGAGAGCAAAACAAGATGCCTTAGGGAAAGTAATGAACAGCTATAGAATAATCTGCCTATTGGGAATGCTTCTTCTTAACTCTTAAGCCTGAAAGGCACATTGCTTGCAAAATCTTTATTTGATATAATACAAAGTCAAAAGAAGCATGCAAATGTCTAATTCATTTACAAACTGTATTAAGATCTTGGCCTCAATTCTACTTAGCCTGTGAAAATGAGATTTACATATAGTTTGTGCTTACAAAATTTGTATTTTAGAAAAATACATTTTTGTTCTTTATTTTCTTTTAGTTATGCATTCTTTTTTTATACTATAACAAATTTAGGTATGAGTGATTACTTTATCTTCCTTGTATGTATCTACATTATATCATTTCTTTAATACTTTCTAAATAAAAATAACATGTCAAGTCTTTGTATGGAAGTCTTTATACTCAGCCTCCCCTCAAAAACCAACTTAGTGGCCTTTCTAAACCAGCCTTCTATGACAGAGTAACTATATCAGTAGACAAAGGAAGGGCAACAACATCTTTCTCTCTGAATTGGGGAGAAATGGGCTCAGCTGATGACTGTTAGATGCATAAGAAAACAGCTGGATGGTTGCATCCGGAGAGTAGTGGTCAATAGCTCAGAGTCACAATGGATATCAGTGACAAGTGGTGTCCCTCAGGGATCTGTATTGGGACCAGTATTATTTACTATCTTCATTATTAACATAAAAGAAGGGATGAAGTGCACTCAGCAAATTTGCAGATGACAACAAGCAGAGTGTTGCCATTGACACACCAGAAGGATAGGGTACCCTCCAGAAAGACCCAGGCAAGCTCAAGAAGTGGGCCCATGGGAATTTCATGTGGTTTGACTAGACTAGGAACAGGGTGCTGCACTTGGGTCAGGGCAACCCCACTATCAACACAGACTGGGGACAGACGGACAGAGGAAGATCAGCACTGCCCAGAAGCACTTGAGGATGCTGGTGGATGAGAGACTGGACATGAGCTGTCAATATGTGCTTGCAGCTCAGAAAACCAACCATATCCCAGGCTGCATCAAAAGAATGGCCAGCAGGCTGAACGAAGTGATTCCCTTCTGCTCTGCTCTGGTGAGATCACACCTGGAGAATTTCATTCAGTTTTGGGGTCCCCAGATCACAAAGGACATTGATGTGTCGGAGTGAATCCAGAGGAGGGCCATCAGGATTAGAGGGATGGAACCTCTTTCCTATGAGGAAAGACTGAGAGAATCGGGATTGTTCAGTCTGGAAAAGACACAGCTTCAGTGTGACCTAATTGTGGTCCTACAGTACCTGAAGGAAGTCTACAAGAAAGATGGAGAGAGACTATTTACAAGAGAGTGTAGTGACAGACAAGAGGGAATGGATTCAAACAGAGAGTAGGTTTAGATTAGGTATTAAGAAAAAAAAAATTACAGCGAGGCACTGGAATAGACTGCCCAGAGAAGTTGTGGATGGCTCATCCCTGGAAGCATTCAAAGCCAGGTCGGATGGGGCTCTGGGCAAGTTGGTCTAGTGGAAGGTGTTCATGCCAATGGCACAGGGTTGGAACTAGATGGTCTTTAATGTCCCTTTCAATCCAAAAAATATGATTCTATTACATACCTACTCTTTTTTCCTGAATTATCTTTTTTGACCAGAACTGTCTTATTCCAGCTGAGTGGTTATAATTGTTTCAAATGCAACATAGCACTGTTTTCTGTCTGTTTAAACATTCCTACACCCTGTTTGCTTTTTGACTTCCTGCTGCAGTCATTGAACAATCTTTGACAACATCAAGTCTTCACTGCTCAGTTAGAATCGGGCAATGTGTATGGTTAGCTCAAATTATGCCTCTCAATGAGCCCTAGCTTTCACTTGTCAACTATGAGGATGCAAACACTGAGCTAATCACTCAACTGGCACTGACGTGCCTCTCCATAGTCTTTTCCAGCCACCATTGGTTGGAAACCTTATGAGTTATAAAACTAGTCCTATTTTTTCCTAGTCAGCCACCTCAGAGAACCAAGGAGATAAAGTTAAAGCACTGAGACATTTGGCTAGTTATAGCTCACCTTCTGTAAAAGGGCTTCAGGAGACACCTTTGTCAAAACATCCATGTCATAACAGAGGTTCTACTGTCTGTGTTCTCCTGTAGAAGAATTCTGGTTCATTGAAACTGCTTTGTGGTTTTTACTTCAGTTTTTACCAATTTATGAGAACACCCATGTTTTCCAATTCCACCTGCCAGCTTCCGATATTCATAGGAATATCTTGAGCTTCTAGGTCTTACACTACTAGGCAGAAAAGAAGACAAGAGCTGAGACACTAAGAGTTGTCTCAAAAGCTCTAACTTATCCTATAGTCCAGGTAAAATCCAAGGATGAGTTTTGGCAAATGCAGAAGCTCTGGGTACATGCTTTTGAATAAGCTGAAGACTTCAAGTCTGGGTGGAAGCCACCACTTTTGCATTTTCCGTGTCTTGAGAATCTGAAATGTGTAATTCTGCTCTCAGGCATCCAGAATTAATTTTTTAAATATTTTATTCCATATCAAAACTCTATCTTTAAATCCCAAAATCTTTACTGTACATTTCTACTTCACTTCAGTCCATTCATTTTACAAGAAAATTAAACATTTTTGATGAAAAGAGGACTTCCTATATATTTTTTATCTTATAATCATGTCATATAATCATGTCATATAATCATATCTTATAATCATGTCATATAATCTTGTCCAAATTGGACAGGACTGAGAAAATCGTGCTCAAATACATCACCATGCACAACTGCTAAACCTGCAGAACTTTTGATGAAAACTAATATGCTCAGAAAGATACTTCCTATTCCTTCTTATACATTAATTTCTATATCAAAGAAATACTTTTATTCTATGGGTTAGATAAAAGGCTGGTACAATTTGAACAGATTAGAAAATTTTTGACAGAAATATTTCCCATCAGAAAATAAATATGATTGAGTAAAAACTACATAGAAATGCCCAGTGTCAGTAATGAAACTTATTACACAGCATACACTTTCAGATTGAATTTCCTTTTGAGAATGGACCACCTATTTTTAAGTTCACAGTAAGCTTCCTGTTTCAGCACATTCCTATGTTACAGCAAAATGTCTTTTTAAAGGTCAATTATGTTCTGAAAAATTTTATTGCAATTTTCTGCCTTTGAAACTTGCCAGTTTAGACTTTGCAGAATACTATGCAATATAGAAATTTTAGTGTGTTACAATTCTAGTCAGAGTAGATTTTCAGGTTCTTCAGTACCTCTTTCAAGAGGAGATTGCAGGTACTGCAAGCAATCTTGTCAGTTTCTATGCATCAAAATACTGTACTGCTGTTATAAGTTTTTACAAGCTGTATTGGTTGGGAGTCTTCTTAGACTGGGAATAGAAATGGGTGGAAATACTGATTCCTAACCTTCTCTGACTTACATGAAAAGCCTTCATGCATTTATGGCAGGCTCTGCAATAACTAGCAGCTATGACTATTTGCCAAAAGATGGGATTGCAATGTTTTCAAAATAAGGGCAGGATGTGCCCTTCCTCTGGCTGAACCCTCCTCCAGCAGCAGCCGCTTAAACTTTTTTGTCCAGCTCTGAATTAATTTTTGTATCAGTGCTACCCAAACTTTCCTCTGCATCATCTGCAAAATTTAAGCTCTTTCTAACACTACTGCACTTAGAAAAGACAAACACCCTGGAGACATGCACACACACACACACAGAAGAACAACTTCCAGTTTCCTTTGTTTGACACTATTTCAAACTGCAGAGCTGCTGTTCTGCTGCAAACCAATCTATATTCAAATCCTGTGTGAGCTTTTAGTGTGGCTTTTAAAACCATTCAGCACTTCATGTGAATCGCTTTTTTTGGCAGAATCCACAGATAAACATAGCAATAGTATTGAATCTACATTTACCTTGACAATTTACAGCTAATTTTTTTTTTTTTTTTAATTTGTACATGTTGAAGGGGGGAATAATAATTATAACCTGAAAACTAGAGACTTCAGAATGTCCAGAAAAGGTCATCTGGTATACACGATGTTATCTCCAGTGGCAGGTCGAAATGCTAAGAAAGCCAACTTAGTTCATTAAGAAACTTAATACAACATAGATTGAAAGTTAGCCCCAAAAAATTTATAACAATATTAACGCTTGTGGTGAAAAGGCTGTTATAATTATGCTCTACTAGTAAAATTCAAGCCTAGATTAAGCCCCAAGGGTCTACTAAAACTAAAGCTTGAATAGGAAAAAAAATCTAGTTTTTTACTGAAACAGAATGTAATCACCCAATTAGAATCTGTGTAATAAACATTTGTGCAGAAATATTCACAGATTTATGTGCACATGAGTTTTATGAAACAAAATTCTAATCAAAGGACATTAAAATAGCTGCAAGTTTGAGTACTCAAATGCAAGGCAATTCCAGAAGCTGACTTTTCCACAGACCCTTCTGCATAGCAACATGATTATGTCTTTGACTGCATGCTGGTTTTTTCCCACATAATCTCCACTTTATTTGGGGCTCCCAATGGACAGTACACACTTGAATAAGTAATAATTCAATGTTTTGCTTTCTTTTCAGTGTTTGACACATGTTCTCCTTTCATTACCTACAGAATACTATTTTGCATCCTACTCTAAAGACTTAGTTTTTAATTTCTTCTAAGAGCTATTAATTTTCTCATAGCTATTTTCCAGGTGCTTTTTTCCCACATATGATTTTTCAAAAAAATTACTGTGAAAATAAATTAATGAATTTTTTCATTAAACACTAGAGATCTGAACTTGCATTTGGTAATAATTAAAATCACTCCTTCCTTTCATCTGCTCAGGGATTTTATTGTGTCACCCTCCCTGCAGGTATTTAAAAGATGTTTAGATGTGGCACTTGGGGACACGGTTTATTGGTGGAGTTGTCAGTGTTGGGTTAACACTTGAACTTGGTCTAAACGCTGCTACGATGTCCAAAGCTAAAATATTAAGTTCATATACTCAAATAATCCATAAGAGAGGTACAGGTCATCAAAGTGGTTATCTAGTACAAATCCACAAGAAAATGCTCTGCTGGAACAAAGTAAACCAAGAGGTTGCCATCTTCTACCATTCTCTCTGAGAAATGCACACTGTCAGTATTTCAGTTATTTGTTAACATAAAGGGTTTGAGATAGCATGTGCTCTGCTTAACCCTTCCTGATTTCTTACTTTTTAGTTCCAGCATCCTTCTCTGGGACCCTAACTTTGAAATTTCAGTCAGCCTCCTACTGACGTTCCCTGTACCAGAGGCACAGATGAAAACTTAGATTCTTCCTAATCTGAATTCATTATTTCAAAAGAGGTTTATAACCATAATCTGATATATCCTGCAATATCCAATTAAAGTTGTTTCCTGATCTATGCAGACTGAAAGCTTGCAGAGAACACCAACGGACACGAATCCCAGTCTTTCAGTTCCTGTGCCTCTAGCACTCCTGCACATAGCAAGAGCTGCAGTTGTAGGGAGTGCACAACTGTTGCAGATTTTTGTGAAGGGACTCTCAACACATAAAAATGCCAAAGAGTCTGACATACACAAATTCACATTTCTGAAGACTTGAGTGTTTTTCCTCTAGTCTTGGCCCATGAACCAAGTAACTGCTTCTCGATCTCCTTTCCTCCTCTCAAGACCTCTATCCTCACACAGACAGTGGGCATCAATCTCCTTCTCCCTGTCCCTTTTTTCCCCTTGTCTCCAAGTCTACTCCATTGGAAGATTGTGGAGCTACTCAGAGTAGATCAGGGTATGGGAAGTAATACAAACATAAAGGAGACAGGGTTCAGGATCTTTCCATTCGAGTCAGGCCATCAGGTTGCCCAGGTTTGCATAGTGAGAAAATTAATTTTGTAGAAGTCTTAGTTCTTACGTATCGACCTCCTAAATCATTCTTTGAACTTTTTGTCTGCAGTGTTAGGTCACTATGACAAAGGCACCTTGGGAAGAAATATATTTAAAATCTGTATTTCTGAGCATACATTACATATACAAGGGTAGATATGCCTTATACCCCTACCCATACATTCAGACATGTGCAGTGTTTTTCCTTCTCTCACTCAGGCTTTGAACTCAGCTGGTCTTTTGTACCAACTCACCTTTTAGGGGGAAGGAAGCCAGAATCGCAAGGATAAAAACGAATCCTAAACAAACCAGATTATTCATCATAAATTGCATACCCTTATGTGGTCTGATCACTTGTTTATCTTAGATCAAAAGTCTCCAAGTGACTTTAAACACTGATCCTCCAGATAACACCAGGATGAGCAAACCCAGCAGCTTCAGATGTTTTATTCTAATGTGAGATGCATATCTCATTAATAAAAACCTGTGAAGCTTCTCAAGGCATTTCTGCCTTGGCACTTCCAATGGCAAGAAAGCAATAATTCCCAATCTATGCTTCTTAAAAGCAGTTAAAGGTCATGAATAAATTACTGAGAGTTTCAGCATGGAAAGAAAATGGACTGATGCTAGAATGAAAACATAAAGATGTATTATAATTAAAATCCTCATACCACAGAAACATTTCTTTACAATAGTTAACATTTTGATACCAAGGAGGCCAAGGTTATAATGCCATAGCAGAAGATGACCTTTACTTGTCTCTGTGAACAATAAATAAGCAGGCAAAATGCAAAATATCACTTTCTGCATTTATCTATATTAGGCATTTCATTAGTGTAGCTTCCTCTTGTGCCTTCAAATTCTTTGCATTCCCATATATCTGCATAGAAAGCACTTACTAAAATGTCTAAAGTCAGGGTATCTTCATTAGGTGGAAAGTAAAAAAAAAAAAATTATAATATAAATAAAATAAAATAACTCTCAAATGACTTCACATTCATGATCATAGGTATTTATAAAAGATGACCAGGTAGACACTTTTACTTTAATTATTGTGATTTAATTTGTTCCTGAAATAGTGTGGCTTTCATCATGGAATCTCCCTGAAACCCCCCGGCTGCCATTCAGCGTCTTCGTTTCTATTGTTTGCCTCTGCAGACATCAATCCTAGGGAACTTCAGCAATTAAAATGTTTGAACATGAAGCCTCTAGAATTTGTGAGGCTTTTTCTCACAGCTTTGTGACAAGCTACGTCTTCCTTACAAAGCAAAAACTCTATCTGGTGTAGTAACACTACACTTTGTTTTGTGTTTCTATGATAATATTTTTTACAATATCTTTCTCTTACAACTTAACGTAGGCCTGTGAAAATCTCAAACCATCTGGAGACTGACATCTCCTAATTTCAGCCAGACATTACAACTCTAAAGGATGACAAAAGATTTCTGGCTGCTATAATTATAGTGAAAGAAAAAAAAAATTGCAATAGCAGAAAATGAACTGAGTAGAGAAAAAATGAGATTCTCACTACAACAGGAAAATTCAGCCTGACTCTTGAGTTTCAATGCTGAACAGAGGCTGCCCTTACCTTCCATCTGCTGTCCATATTCCTAAATGTTTCTTAAGGCAGGCAATGAAAAACATGATCAGATTAATCAAACAAACCATATTAAAATCAGATATTAAGGGTCACATTAATTCAGACATTTTTCCTCACTCTGAGGTCCTCTTGGATGTCTCTAAGGAAGCCAAGAATCTGTTTAACTCTGCTGTGGAGAAGCAACTAATAAGATGCAAGGAGACAGTATTTGCTGCTTCATTCACAGTGAGTGCTATGCAAAGTATACAGCTATGCTCCGAAACTGGACTAGGGCCCCGTCATGCCAGAGCCTTTGCAGGCTGCTGAAGCCAGGCTCTCTGTTGCTCCTCTCTTTCTCACCCTTTGCCCTTTACAGTCCCAGCAGCATGGTTACCAATTCCAGATAGGGGTGGACCCCATTCCTGCCCTGCCCACAACTGCATGGCCACCAGGGGAGCTGAGGCAAGAATTAAGCCCATGAGGGCAGAAGAAAGTTAAGGTCTTCCAACTGAGACAGAAATCTCCCTTATGTCACCCAATGTGACTGAGGCTGTCATTATTTACTGCCAAACTGCACTTAAACTGGGGTAGGAATAGTAGGGCTATAGACAAGCAAGGATGCATTTTTGACTATGACTTGTGGGTAGTTCTGAATTCATACTAAGTTCTTTCTAGAATTTCACCTTACAGTTTTAAATCTTATGCATATTGGCTTGAACAGGAAATTGACCCTGTCACAAAATATGAAATATATTTACAGGTCTAAAATTACATGCAGTAATATCCTACCTCACTATCAATAAAAGTAAAAAAAAAACCAAAACATTAAAGACAGAATGTAGTTTTATACTTGATGTTTCTCTGTCCTCTGTTTTTCAGCATTATATTGTTAATAGAAACTTAGATATGAAAAACATAGTCTTTGAGAAGCATTTGGAAAATGGTTAACAAAATTCTGTTGTAGGTCCTCTTTCAGAACCTAAACCAAAGATTTTTCAACAAAGCCCAGCTTCA
This sequence comes from Rhadina sibilatrix, assembly GCA_013400275.1. Lineage (NCBI taxonomy): Eukaryota > Metazoa > Chordata > Aves > Passeriformes > Phylloscopidae > Rhadina > Rhadina sibilatrix. The sequence continues at coordinate 192,640 of VWYO01012541.1, read as the reverse complement.
AATATGTCCAGATAAAGACACACATTGAAGGAACACCATATGATTATCTGCTGCTTAACCAAAATCCCAATATATAGGTCAGCAGTCTTGGCACCACCAGCACCTACACTGCAGTAAACCACTGTGCTGTGCCAGTGCTAAAAACACTTTTTATTGATTTTTTTTTTTCTTCTAAGAAAAGGATGTGAAAGTAGTAAGACAAATTTAGGCATCAGAAAGCTGAAGGAAATAGTCTGACAAAAAAAAAAAAAGTAATTCACAGTGGAACACCAACAAAGTGAAAACACAAAGTGTGTAATACATCACCAGTCTAGAAATAAACACATAGGCTTTCCACAATTCTTTCAAGTTTTCAGGTGATCACAACTAATTGTCAAAAAAAGAAGTCATAAATCTTCTATGAAGCAAATATAGTAATACACACAAGTGATGTGTCCCCCATTCTTCCCTTTCTTGCCTGCTTGCTGCCCCTGCTGATTTCTGTAAGTGGTATGTATGTATGTGAGAATATTTGGTCTCTGCTGCTCATAAGAGAAGACAGGATGACAGAATTGCTGAACTGAGACCTAGTACAGCCTGCAAATCTGATTCTAAATCCAGTGTGAATAAAGCACTTGAATTGCTGAAGCTTCACCTAGACACATCAACCTTTGCTCTCCCCTCCTCCTCCCTAGCAAGGATATAGATGTTGTTATATGTGTGTTAGAGGGTCTTACAGCATTAAAAAGTTAATTTTGTGTTAGCAAATGGTACTGAATTTACAGGTCTGGAGGATAAAATGCTTTAAAATGGGTAAATAAATTGACGTTTATACAGTGACTTTCATCCTGAAGATTTGCTACAACGTGCTTATCAAACTGTACACATTTGGTGGCACTGAAATGCAGCCAATTTGGTGTGCAGCCCAGAGCACAACAAAGAAAGATGAGAAGGAAGGTATTTAACTAGGTACACCAGGGAAAACCTACTCTCAAAACCATTTTTTTTTTCCTGGAAATACAGTCTTCATATTGACCAGAGGGAACTGTGGATTTAAAAGTTTCAACCCCAAGGCTGTCACAAAGATGACTGCAAAAGAGGTTTGCATTTTCTCTCTCTCATTCAGACAGATACAACTGTCTAAATACAATGACACTGTTTTCTAACTTCAAGTGTGGACCATTAAGACCTCAATTTATACTAAGATGGTGTGCAAACTGCAGAACAGCCTTTACATGAATTGTTGCTGCCAATCAGCTCATATTTGTTCACCGGTACAAAATATCTCGAATTTTAAATTGATATTTCTAGTAGGCACAGGTAATTTCTGTTCTGTATCCCACTTGATAACGCAATTTCTCAGCCAAGACTACAAGCAAAAAAAGATGGAAAACGAGAGTGAGTTTTGTGACTCTGGTACTGAACTAGCAAAATTGGAAAGATCAAATACCCTAATGTCATCCTAATACAAAAGACCAACTTAATTCTACCTACTCTGCAATTCCTCCAAAGTTCCCAAAAGTCTGTACTTTCACTGAAATGTGAATGTACACACATGCACATATAAATACACACGCATACTTAATATGCTTAGTTAGATTTTCAAGAAAGCATGAACATATGGATAACACAAAGTAGGAATAAGTCATGGACTACCACAAGTGGTGATAAGAACAATGCATAATCTAACAGGACCAGGCTGCAGTCTGTCAAAATGATCCAAGATAAAGAATATAGAAACTAGGAGTGGAATTATTTAGATGGTTGTTTAGAATACAAACCAAGGGTTTGGATTCCTATGATTCTTGCTCCTGGAGAGCTTTCACAGTGTTTGGTGGGGGTTTTTTTGTTTGTTTGTTTGTTTTGGTTTGTTTTTTTTGTTTTGTTTGTTGTTTGTTGTTTTTGTTTTTTTGTTTTCATTAATTTGGAAAACTGAATTAACTTCTTGGTATTGAATCCATGCTTTCAAATTGGAAACTATACTTACCATGGTAATGGTAATGCAGTAGCATTTATTTAGGTATTTTGCTGAAAAAACTGAACTACAGTACTGATGAAGTTTAAAGAAGAAGAAATGAGTTTGGAGTTGATATAGAAAGGCTCACAACCATTTTTGGCAACATTCACTTGCAGAAAGAAGTCTCCTAGTCCACATACCTCTGATTTACTTTTGAAATATCCCACCTTTTGTTGCATTCCATTTGAATCTCTGTGATAATAGTATGAAAGTTTCTCTATTTTTGCTCATGAAGAAAAGCACAAAGCAGGCCTTTGAGTAAGGTCACACACGCTTTTCCCTCAGTCTTCCTTCCATGACCAATAGATACTGAAATAGGATCACGAATGCCAGTCTAAATAAGATGACTTTTAACTGCCAAATGCACACAGAGCAAAGATTTGACATACTACACACTAGTTACACCCTCTACTGTGAGGAATTTTTTGGGGGCATAAGGTGGGGAGAAGATTTACATTCATGACCTTTCCTAACATCTGAAAGCAAACCTCTGCAGGTGTTTAACATCTTGGATAATGATGAGCAAAATCATCTAGAGCCTTAGACTATCAAAGGTTATTTATAGCAATTTGATTAACCAGTGAGGCTTCAGAGACACTACTTTACCTCCCTCCAATAAACCTCCCAGTCATTCATTAAAATTAATACACATTAAAAAATCCATTTAAATTACAAGGTTGTAGTTGAGATATTAAGAATGAATCCAATCACATCTTTTACAAGTAAAAGATATTAATGTGGCTTTCAGGAGCTCAAGCAAGATAGTAGCTATGTTATATTACCAAGAATATTCTGTTTTTATTTGCAAACTTATTTATGTTTTAGAAGATAAAGTGTCATTGCTTGGCAGATGACTATTTGATGTTCATACAAAATATGCTCATCTTGAAAATTTTCTTAGCCCCTTGAAAAGAGTGAGGTCCAGCCATACTCCTCTCCAGAAATATGTTGTCCTAATGCAAAAGCACACACAAACAGGTTATCAAGTCTACTCATCACTAATGTAGCTGTTGATGAAACCATCTGTGATCACAACAATCTCTAGAAATTTTCTGACAGAGCCCAGCTACAAGTAAAAACCACTCAAACTGAATTCTGCTTGGAAGCTTCAGTACGTGCATCCTGCAGAATGCACCATCACCAGCATTTTCTGACTGCCACACTCAAGAGAGGATTTTTAAAGGAAAATCAACACATCATCTGCTGATTTCTGAAAAAGCTTGGTCATCAGTGTCACCATGGGCCACACTTTTGATAAACTGAAAACAGGAATTTAGCTTTTTCAAGCTCTGACCCACAAATGGACATTGAGGGCCTAGAAATGTGCCCCTGAACACTTTTGAATGCATCATTTTGAATGTCAATGAAAATAATTTTCTTTTGGCCAGAGAGGAGACAAAAACAGAAAATATTTTCACAAATACCTGTCTGAATCTGGAAGTGCACTAAACTCCAGTGTATCCTTTTGCCTCTCCCAAATATATTTGGGAGAAGCAAAAAGTATGACTACCGGCAAGATCAGGAAGGATTCTCATAATCTGGGATTTTTGTTTATTTTTTTGTTTCAATTACACACTGTGGGACTGGAGAGTAGCATCAAGCACTCCAGGAATTGTCAATCAACCAGATATATAAATATATATATAAAATAAAGAGCACATGATTTCAGTTCTTAGAATTATCTGGTCAGTGTATAGATCACTTGATTAGGGTCTTTGATTTCCAGATTTAAGGATTGGATGGAATTTGTCATGTCAGGGGCTGGCTTCAAAGTCCAACTTTTAATAGCAAGATGAGGACAGCACACTTGCAGGCATGTATGAAGGCAGTTATGACACTAGGAATTCCTCTTTACATCTGTGGCACACTAGCTGGGGTTGTTTGTTTGTGATTCTTTGGTTTGGTTTGGTTTTGATTTTTGTTTAATTTCGATCTTCAATCCTTTAAGTGCTGGAATTGATGTAAGATACTGGAAAATGCTTTGTGGCCAGTTTTGTAGGGGCAGATGTTTTGTGGACCATAATGATCTGTGTAGCTGCTTGACGCCTCTCTGCTGTTTTAGAGGTATCTAAAAGACCTCCTTAGAAATCCCCTACAGCCTTTTGTTCCTACCAATTTTCATATTAATTTTATAACTATTGTTCAAATGCATTCTTAAATGTTAACATCTCTACCATGAACACCATAGCCTATGAAATATGATTCTATTCTAGTGATATTGTTTTGATTAGTAGTTTTAAAAGGAGGATTTTTTTTTTACATCAGTTTGAAATAATTGCGTTTGTTCAAGCAACCACTTTGTATCAAACAAAATTCGCCTACTTAGGAATCGAATATTGTATTCAGTTTAGAAATAGATTTTTGAGAATAGTTTTGATAATTTTAAAAGTACTTTTTGAAAATATTTCCTTCAGTATAGGTAAGAAATCCGCTATCTCAAGGAAGTCATTTAAATTTCATTAAAAATTTGTAAATAGCTTCAGTCAGGTTGTGTTTATTCATCAAAAGAAAAAAGTTTTCAATAAAAACGAAGTGGTACAATACAGCACTCTTTTCATGCCTTTATATGTGGTAACTGCAACACCACCTAATAAGTTTTATGAAACCTATTTCAAGCAATTAGCTCTCTAGCTATTTTTTCAGTCAGTCTGTCAGTACCAGAGCTTATGACACCAACATAGATGGCAATAATAAGCAAAATTAACAAAGATGTACTTTGATCTTCTGCATTGTTATTAAAAAATGTAAATGTCCAATTTGCACAAAGAATATAAGCAGCAATAGATTATAATTAGTTTTGCCTCAAACCATTCATCTTTTATTGAAACATAATGACAACTAACTTGACATTAAGGCAGCATAAACACTTTTCTTTTTGGATAGCGCCATATGGATTTTGTATTCTCAGAAGACAAGGCAATGGCTAGAAGTATATCTCCAAGGTCACATGCACTTCCATAAATATTGCATTGTACTGTTTCAAAGAAATGAATACAAGAGCACAGCTAATTAAATAAAACAAATGGATCCATAAATGAACCATTAAGTGCATACAAGTGGATCAACTTAGTCAGATATCAAGTAATTTTCATCATCAACAACATGATCAGTTTCAAAAATTGTATCAATTTTCAACTAAGATTTTAAAATGAGAATTCAGAAGACTACAGCAAGGATTTTCTCTTCATTCTTGATTTTTCTTTTGTCATGTAGCAAGAAAAGTATTTAGCATTTTAGGCAACTACCATATATTAGATTCTGCATCATCAAAAGAGCTCTCTGGATGGCAGAAACCATTCCTCAAACCCTCTTCATGAAATTATAGACACCAGCTTGGAGAAGAAAGGACAGAGAATATCTGGAGTCACTTGTTTTCTTGTTCTTGTTTTGTGTTCCTCCTCCTAAAACTGCAATTTTTGGTAAAAATGACAACAGGAACAACATTCAGAGAAGAATTTAAGTATCATAAGAGATAAGTTATTTGAATCAAAAGCAGAAGTAATAGAAATGACAATCTGAATAAGATCAACTAATGGCTTGCAAAATTTATGTGGCAAATCCAACATTTAAGAAAAATAGAAGATGATAAAATTTGGTGGATTAGTAAATTATAAGTGATGTGATGTAATGTGGGCACAAAGATTGGAAATTAAACCCTACTCTAGCTCTGGTAAAGGAAATATTAAAAGCAGTCAACAAAGCACTGGCTGGTATAAACTATGAATATTGCATTCAGTCCTCATGGATTATTCTCACAAAAGTCAAACTGAAAGTTACTCCTACTTTTGTCCTACATATAATAAATTGAAAGAGAGAGAGAAAGAATGATGTACCATATTGAAGTACTATGTTTACAGATAACTGTCAATTTTTTTTACTTAGATGTACATAGCTTTTTTTTTTTTAATTATACTGTTTGGTTGTTTTTTTTTTCTCTCTGTTCTACTTTCTGCCACGAATTACCTCAAATCATTACAGTTCTGTAATTTTTGGGAGGTATGTGCTCCTTTATCAGAACAAAACAGAATGCCCTATTAAAGACAGCTTCTAAAGGAAATTTTTGGACAGACAAATTAGGTACCTCTAAATTACAGGTGTGGAGCAGAGTCGAAAATGCTTCCTGTATTAAAACATCACTCAGCTGATATACAGATCAAGTGCTTTGTCACAAGTAGAATCGGACAGACAATGAAGCATCTACTTGCACAACTACTAATGAATGCTTTCCAATGCTGGCTCAGAAAATATACCTCTCACAACTTAGACATTTGTTTTAAGTTAAAAGAGAGATTTCTAGTTTTCTAGAAGAACTTACAGTATGACACAGAAAAGAACATTAAGAGTACTTCCACCAGGATATCTAGTCTCCTAAGTCAAAGGAGCACAATTTGCCATGGAAACTTATCTGGTATTTAAAGGTCAAGAAAAGTAAACCCTGTTTCTCCACAAATTCTTTGCTGAATCAAGTAAGGAGGAAAAAACAAAACAAAACAAACCCAACAACAACAACAAAAAAACCCAAAACAACAACAACAACAACAACAACAACAACAACAACAACAACAAAAAACCCACAAACAAAAAAAAAAAACCAAACAAAACACAACCCCAAAACACAATTATTCCCATAAGAGCATATGTGAAGTTCAAAAAAATCATCCCCTGGACAGGTTCAGCCCTTTAAGTAAAGATACAGAATATCATCCCCATGGTTAAAGATTTATTAATAGAGACATTATTCCTGGTTCTTGCAACTACAGCTGTTTTTAACCTCTTATTCTGCTTATTTGAAGAAAGAAAACTGTCTCCAAGCTTAGCAGAACTGGAAAATAAAGCCTCTGGGAAGATGATCTACCACATCAACCTGCACAGTTGTCAGCACAAGTATCTCTTCCTGTCCGAGATCTCTCCTTGGTGTGGATACTCTTAACTCTCCTCAAAGACACTGACTGGAATCCTTCAATGAAACAAATTATCTCATGATGCTGTGTGCTCCAAAACATAGGAATATCATGGGCAGTCTTACATTGTACTGCTTAAAAAAAAGTTGCGAAGGCCTACTATTAAAAAAAAAAGTTAAAAAAAAAAACCCAAAAACAGACAAACAATAACTTCACATTAAAAACCATAAAATATTCAGATCAAGAGTAATTTTTGCTCCACAGCAGAAAAATTCCCAAAAACTCTAACAGAAAGGACACATGAATAAGGCATAATCCATAGAAGGGTAATTGCAACCAGCATTTACTATCTTTTGTCTTAAGGAAGGTTACTCAGTTGAGTAGAAAGCCATCAAGCTTCTAATGGGTACATAGGAGAAGTACAACTCCCTTTAAAATTCATATTCAGGAAAAAAACATATATGACTGAAAAGAACACTGAACACCTTGGTACAACTATCTTATTCAGAATTACACTGAGATTTCCAGTGGTAGCTAATGACACTAAAATATTTAAGAACTCTAATCCTGTGAGATTTGAAGCAACAGCTAAAATGTATTCATTAAACAAATCACTGATGGTGGATAGACACCATGGGGAAAAATAAACATGATACAAATGAACTTGCTCCCAAATTAAATATGTATATGCCTACAAGATTCTGCCTCTGCCCAGTGCTACTTTCAAAATGTGAATTATGCCCTGGAAAAGGTGGAACAGTCACCATAAATACACACACTTTAAAAGATTTCATCCAAGAACCGAATAAGGACAGTTACATACTTAAGACTTTGGTAATGTATACTGGTTTTTCTGAAAATTGTGTCATGCCATAGATGGAAATGATCATAGATAAGATATTTATATGCTTAAGTTGCCATTCATAGCTATCCTGATCTAAATATTGTATGTGCCAAAGAGAATCCACTCCTTGTCCACAAATCTAAGTAGATACAATCTGGTTTAGTGTACCAAGAATAAATCTGTCCTTCATCTTGTGGTGGCACTTCACTGGATGGACTTCTATGGTAAAATGTAAAAAAAGTGGAATATGGCATATTACAGATAAACTATTTAAAACTTGGAGTTGGCCTGTCAGAAAAACAAAACTTGCATTCCATGGACAATCATAATATTTTCTAAAGCCAGAATTTAATCAGAGGCTTAATCTGTCCTGCAGGACTGGCAAAACAACAAAGAAAGTGGTGGTGCAGGAGGGAATGCTCAGGGTGCATCTACATAACCCACTTAGTGCACTGGAACCATCCTGTTCACTTGCTCAGTGACAGAAATGCATTGTGTTATATCTGCATTTCAGTCCTGTGGTATGGACTTAACTGCATCTTGAAATGCACTTGAAATGCTCTCTCCTGAGGTGCTACCAAGGCTGAGGTAATATGTCAGGGCACAGTGATTTCCACATGCTAGGAAACAAGATGATGCCTTTCCTCAGGAGAAAAATCACATCCTCTCAGAGGTTTTCCAGCAGTGCACTCAATCCTTATGCATGAATTTCTTTTAGTAACAGCAAGTGCAATGGGGATGGTCATCTGGGAGGGCTGTATAAAACCTACTTTGAGTCATCTGCTGGGCACAGATTCATCTTCTGCACCTAAGACTAACAACTAGCAATACATTCATTGCCAGCAAATAGAAAATACAGATATATGGTCCTAGAACTATATCAGAACATGATAAATCAACATTGCTTTTCTTTCTTCAGGTTGTGCCAGCCACTATATTAGAGACACAATGTAAAGATGTTAGCATGATGGGATACAGGACATGCAAGGCTGCATCAACCAGCAAGAGGGATATTACATAATTTATGGCAATCATTTCCTAAAGGTAAACATTACTTTTGTTAACTATTATTTTGATCACTAAACATAACTGCTCTGAGATTTGTTGCTGTGATAAATCAGATCTCATGACAATGGTTTAATTATCACTACTCTTTCTGAGTGACAGGTGATCAATTTCATTAACTCCTCTTCATTTGCACTTGTACACTTCTTCATCTAGGTATCATTGACCGATTGTCTTCTTCATCTTATCACAAATCCCAATTTACTGACTTGCTTTCCAGTTGATATGGCTTTCTGTCCCACAATTCTCTCCATGAAACTGACCCAGCCAGAGGACACTCTCAGTGGCCATACACCTCTAAACAATTCTCTTTAAGACATAGTTTCAAGTGCCTATTAAAAAAATAAAATGAAATTTTTAAAAAATCTGCTGGTACTGCACTCTTGACTCCAAAAGATAGATTTTACATTGAACACTCCTTGATAAATCTGCCAGGGCTTTTTTATTGTCTTGGGTAGTAATTTAGCCCACATACCAAACTTTAAATAGAACACTCTCCTACTCCATCAGATTCCTGTTCCTTTTTCTTTTTCTGCTTTGTTTTGGCTATTGAGTGCAAAGTTATATTCTTTTCCTATGATATGCGTCCTTTTGTTCAACTTCAATCTTTCATTCATCATCTTATGAAGTATATGAATTTTTTATAATTCATGTATCTCAAATTACTGGAAAATCTACTGTTCATCTTGAAAGATCTCTAAATCCTTCCAGCACCTTTTTTTTCCTTTCTCTCAGTGTGTTGAATAAATGAGGTGGTATTGTGCATCCTTGCTTTAGCCTTTTACTGACAGCAACCCTTTTATTAATATTGCTTCCACTTCTTGGATAACTTAAACAAAGTTTCTCTGGTTCTTGAAGGACTCATTTTAAGCCCTAAGTACTTTTATTAATCTGTATATAGAGAAATCTTCTGAATAAAACATGGTCTTTTTCAATTTTTTTAATGCTGTTTTCTTCCTCATAACTATGGATCTCTTAAAATTTTAAACACATTCTTATTTTTGTTGTAAAAACATCACCTAGTCAAAGAAGGTCTGAGTGGAAAGAGAACAAGTATTTAGATCACCAGCAAAGAAAAGATTTAATTATTATGGATGAAGGACTCCCTGACACAAGGACATACAGGTGACGTAGCAAAAAATGTTGACTGTGCAACTGGTTATATCTCTAAAGGATGCTGAGAGTTACAAACAATCAAAAAACCTTGTACAGGCACCTTGAAGGGCTTAATCCTACTATCGTTTATATGGGTGGCCATCACTTTAGAAAATCAGCTAAAGATGCAGAGCTTTCAAATGCATTTTTTATTCAGAGCAGGTGGATCTCAAAAAGGTTTTAGAACATATTTAGAACATGTCACCACAGGTAGATTCAGGTACCTTACATTTTGAACTTGCAGTGATGTAGGAAAAAAACCCAATCTGTTTAGTTAAGTATACGGACAAGATAGAGGTTTTTTTTTTGAAGTCACTAAATATGTTAATAAAAACAGACAGAAACAGCAATTCACACGAATAAACATGTGCTGAACCCTGAGAGAGAGATTTTCCTCTAATATGAAACCTTTGATATCTGATTACTTTTTTTTTTTTTTCCTATTCAGGAAATGAATGCTAATTCCTATTAGCACTTCCTGTGCTAATCCATCTAGCTCTGGACCCCACCACACCTTTGAAAAAAAATCTTTTCAAAACAAAACCAACATCAGGATCAGCATTAGCATAAAACCAGTTCCAAATAACTCTCCTGCTTCTATGCTTGAAAAGTGTATTTCTCTCAGGAGATTTTTCTTACTAAGTGTTAAAGGTAGAAAATACATCAGGGATTGAATATACCAGCCATCCCCATGAGAAACACAAGCTGTAGACACTGCTCTGTAACATTTGATCTGTGATGTGACACCACATGAAGATAACTAGTTTGATTTGCTTGACAGCTTAGTGGTTTCCTCTTGGAAGTAAAAGCATGTGCTGCTTTTTAGCTGGGTCATATGCTGTCCTGCATGGAAGAGATATATCACAACCAGATATATCAAAACCAAAATTTATTCTTAGCTTTAGTGTCCATGACTATTTAACATAATGTGAGTGTATTAGATGACACTATTGCCTTGCATCCTAATGGGCTACCTCTGGTCAAACAACGATATCTGTGTGTAAATAAAATATTAATGTTTTATAATACTATAAATATTAATATTTATAATATGGGAAACTATTGTCATCACTTATCTGCTGGAAAGCTGACCGGAAAGATCACACACTTTAGCATCCTTCTGACAGAGTAGCTACACTGATGTAACCAGACAGTTAGTGTCAGAAAAGGGAAAAGATCACTGTCTACACATTAAATTTTTCATAACTTTGTTTAAGTCTCCCACAGGAATCAATAACTTGAAAGAGGTGGGGGAAGGAGGCTTGGGTTTGCTGTTGTGGTTTTTTTTCTAAAGAAAAAAATTACTCTGTTCAGTATTTTCTCCACTGTTTTTGATTTAGGCCATTTTTGAATGGAATGCAAATAAAGCAACATTCAAGTTTAAATCATAGTAGTGCTTTTCAATACAGACTAGCTGAGATGGTTTTAAACTAGGCAAAAATCAGCAAGAATAGAAACTGCTAAATGCGTTTCTGCCAAGGACTTTCCATGGCACAATTACTTTGGTCTTTTTTAAAAATCTGAAATATGGGAGTTTTTGCTAGCTGCCTAATGCTACTTATCTTTAGAAAGTTTAATTCCTTCCAAAATACACATACCATTTCCCAGCTTCAAGTGTCTCTGAATTGCTACAAGAAGACATAGTTTCAAAAGGTGACAGAAAGTCTTTGCTAACAGAACTATAGCTCTCTTTTCTTTGTGGTATTATTCAGCTCTCTCAATGGTTTGCAGTTGCAGAGAGCTAAAGAGAACCCTATGACCCCATCTGTAGGTTTGGACCAGGACACGCTGCTGCTATTAGAGCTCATTGTGTGGGAGGTGAAATTTTCTGTATGCAAGTAAAATACATGGTTCTTTCCGGCTTTCCTTTCTGAAGCTTGCATTGAAGCTACATTTTCCCAGTTTTAACTCAATTGCCGCTCAGCAAATGCAACCTTACTAGTTTTGCAGCATGTGGGAGTCAGGATGAGTACCTTATCTTGTCTTTCCATCGCATACAAGGAAAATATTTTTAGCCTTCGGCACCTAATTAACAAAAGTGAAGCTGACATCTCCTTCCATGCCTGTGCTAGTTGACACAGAGCAGTGCAAATGACTCTCTGCTGGGCAGAGGGAAGGTGAGCTTTGTCTAGCTTTGTGCTTCAATTGCACTCCCATGCTGGCAGGCAATTTATTCCCGTTGCCAAAGCCCTTGTTTTCCCACATCCAGTCCCCTGGTAACAGAGACCATAAGCTCTGCTGGTCTTTGGCTATGAGCAACATGAAGGAGAATCTTGCCTTTGCTAGAATGAAAGAGGAATTAACAGTTAGACCTCAGAGGGATGGAAAGGGACTTTAATTACTGCCCTGATCCCCATGGAATTTAAGATATGGTTTGAACTCTCATGCTGCTGCTAAGCCACCTCAAAATTTTGGGATTAACCAACATTGCTTTTGTTCCATAAATAAGAAGCATCGGTTTACATTAATTTCCACTCCCAATTGCACATGTTTAGAGTTTTCGCTTGATAATTTCTATAAACTGTAATATGCAGCTATCTTTGTCCCTATACTTGTCTTTTTTTTTATTATTATTACCTTGTTTTATCTCACACTTTCTTAATGTACTCAAAGATTGTAAATAATGAAATAATAGATAAATAATTTATTACTGTATTTTGGAAATTATTTGAAATGTTATAGATCTAAATTTAGGAATAGAAAATTCCTAAGAAAAAGTACTACAATGACTTTAAAAATGGGATTATATTTGCTTTGTTAACAGCAACATAAGAATAACGTCAAATATGTAGATTTTATTATCCCAGTATATTGTAATTTCAAAGCTCTTTCTGAAGAACTGCTTTAAAGGACTTGCTCATCAGCACCATGTTGCTACACAACCTGAAGTATATAATTTGCTTGCTTTAGAAAAAGTGCCCTTGTTCTGCTTGGTCAAGGAGGTATAATACCAATTAAAGTACTAAGAGAAGGCAGCATAGTCTATTAGACAGCTGCATTTATCTTTAAAAAGCAAGAAGAAAATAACACATTAAAAGAACCAAAAGAACCACAGACTCAAGTGGTAAAAAAGAAAAAAAAAAATTAAGCAAGGGAAGAAAGATATTATAACTGCTTTTGTTTGTTTGTTTTACATTTATGTTTAAGACCCTTTAATATTACTGGGAATTATATTCAAGTGCATTAAAAAAAAAATAAAAAAAAAAACCCACAAAGACAAAATACTGTGGTCATGCTTAAAACAGATGTAAGCGAACAGGGAATAGAAAAGACAACTTGTGGTGAGAAAAGACAGCCGTACAAATAAAGAGAGGCAAGTAACTAACAACTAAATGTTAAAAAGTAACTGGAGTGATGCTACAGAAGTAGCGGCACTTGGGGACTACAGCTAAAAGAACAATTAGATTTCTGCTGTTAACAATAACAATACAGGTAAGTATGAAAGACAGTCTGCAGGGAAGGATGAGGTTCTTCAAACAGTTGCCTTACTGGGAGCTCAAATGTAGGAGAGAAGCCTGATTCCTAAGAGCACCTCCATTAATAAAAATGAACTGCCTTAACCCCTACGTGTCAGTATTTTACACTTCAAGTCAGATTCATCAGGAAAGAGCGAATACTG
>VWYO01012541.1:144520-179024 GCA_013400275.1 Rhadina sibilatrix | reverse complement strand
AAAAAAAAAAAAAATCATCTTAAATTCAGCTCTCCTGGAGAGCTTTTAATCCTGACCTCTGGACTCCCTCTGAAGCCAAAAAGGACAAGATGTTGCTGCCTACAGGACTAGGTTGGGGTACTTGTTAAAAGTCAGATGAGTGAATCCTATCCGGAATATTTTCAGAGAAGGCACCAGGCAGTGACTCTTGTTTCATATGATCCTGAAATGTGTTTGCTGAATCACCTTAGAGGAATCAAGGACCTAGACTGGAACATTAACGAAATAAAGCCAGACATAAAATCTAAAATGTGTTGCTTTTCATATTAGCAAGAAAAGGTGGTACAATGCAAAGAATAGCAAGAGAACAGGAGAGATGAACAAAGAAATTAATGCTTTTATTGGCATCAGAAGTTCAGTGATCACTTCTTCCATTGTGTAATATTTTTCTCATAAAACCTGCCAGGAAGTTGTATTGAAAATTATTGTCTCTCAAATTAACAAGTCCTTTAGCTACTCTGAATACAAAGAAATAACTGTTTTCCTAAAAAAGGTCCCACTGTACTAGTTTTTCTGATTATTTTTTGTTTATTGTATTCGGCAGAAGTATTTAAGTTGATGCTAGGTAAATTGTGTCAAGCTAACAGTAAAAGAAGATTCAAGTAGATGTCATATCAGCCAATATCCCAATCTGGCCAGCAGTAGCAAGGATTTTTCCAAAAACTAACTCATTAAATTAATTTTTGTACATATCCAAGGCTTCAGCTCAGGATGTGCACTAAGCACTCTGAATTGGTAGTTGCAGAGATGGTGTCTTCTTGAGGCTCACAAGGTGCTGGGTAAAACAAGACAGAGACAGGAGGACTCTTAGTAAATGTCCTACAAGCACCCGAACTTCCCAGAAGGAAAGAGATTTTGGAAGAGTGCAGTGACTGCAGGAGCTGCCAAGCCAGCTGTTTGGTGGGCATCTATCCCCAGACTCTCTGGTTTCCTCTTATCACCGTGGGCAGAAATGTGCAACAGAACGTGTTAAGGAGCATTACAGCACAAACTCAATACAAATAACAATAGAATTGCTCCTCCTCAGGAAACCATTAGTGAGAATTCAGACACGGGCATCCCTGGTGCTAATCTCATTCACAAGATGTAATGGGCAAGAAAAAAAGAAAAAACCTGCGCTTCTTCCCTAAAGAAAAGCAAAACAACACTAAACACCCTAAACACTTAAAGTTACTGTAGTGCTTCATCCTGCCATTATTAGAGCAAAAAGGAACGTACCTCTGCTTAGTTCAGTGCAAGCAAAAAAATCAAACCGTAAGTTTTTTCCAAACACTCCTTTTAAGTAAGTATCGAGAAGGAGAGAAATACATATTTTAAGTGTGGTGTGCATGGTTATCACTGAAAGGATTTTGAAAGCAACTTGCAGTTTCCATTAGTCCAGGTTTGTAAGATCTGAAAGCGTCTATAGGAACTACATTTAAGTTGAATTTGCAGTGCACTACCAGAACCCTAAGTAGTCAGAATACCCACAAGAACATAATTGCTTTATTCAGCTTTTTGAGATAAATTTTTCTTTCCAATTCTTGAATGTTTTTTTACAAATTGACAGTTTAAATTGTTCCTAAATGGCTTTCTATACTACTTTGGAATAGGAGAACCATATAGGTAATTCCTTTTATTTTTATTTGTGATTACACTTCAAAACATTCATCTGCTTTCAATTTATGGTCCCAGAGATCATCCCCCACTCAGTCTTGAATATTTTCATTTTGGGCCTATTAAGGTACAAAACATTCCTGTAACTCCTCTTTATGATATAAACTATGACGCAGCTTGAAGCATAATAGAGATCATGGTGAATATAGATTGTTTAAAAAAAAAACAAGTGTAGAGCTTTTCAGGAAATATCTGTGTTCTTTCTGCTTATGTGATTCTAGACTACTTTTCTATATCCACCTTTTTAATTAGACAGGTCATAATCATAATCCTGTTCAGAAAATAAGAGATGGATAAAAACAGAAGTTTTGTTTGGAGGTTTATCCTTCACTAGAAGTGCCTGCTTCACTGTTATTTGGAGAACAATGATATGCATTATACTTCCATTGCAGTGCATCTGCTTATTTAAATATTTATTTATGGGAACTCTACTTCTTTCACAATAATCAGATATAAGACATATTAGATATCATGAATATTCATAGGTTTTCAATCTCACTATAAATAGCAATACAGCAACCTGCCTTCATGAAGGAAAGGAGATCTTAAATATAGATTATTAAGAAGAATATATGCATGCCTCATCACTTAGCTGAATTTGCATCTACATCCATTTAGCACAACCTATATAAATAATAACTTAAAAACCTGGAATCATTAAAAAAAAAAAAAAAAAAGGAACGTGTCAACCTGAGCTCGTAACCAGTGCAACAGATCACATTATAGAAGGAAAAATATCTTCAGAACAGGGATCTTGTATCATGTCTTAATCAAGGCCTAGTACAACACATTCAGCATAAAAATTATATATATATCCTTTTTAAATACAGTACTATGATCATTAGTGGGAAAAATTTCTTGCACTGTTGAAAAAATTAATCCTTTACATAAATGAGTTAAATCTCTTTATGATTTTATTAACACTACTAAAACTACAGAACAACATTACAAATTCTTCTCAGAGACTACTACAAACAGAACATAGAGAGCTTTAGAAGGTGCAGGTTTTATTCCAATGGCTTTCGCCCTTGTCATCCATGTGCAGTGTTGACACTATGTCTGCCTTAAGACTGATTTCTCTACGGCTTTGACTCTGACTTCTTTGTCCTCAGATTTTGTCATAAACAGGAAAGCAAATTAGGCATTACCAGTTCTCTGAAATATTCCAGTTATGAGAAAGTCATTGCCTATTTCCCCACTATATTTGTTTTCATGAAACAATGGCCTAGAAGTCGGAACAGCTTTGCTACTTAGATAACATGAATTTGGCTATTTTTCCTTCCCTCTATTTATTATGTATTTGAGCAGCATACGAGGCTAGGGTCAGGGGAAAATTTAAATCTTATATAGGAGAGTTATCTCAAATTATTGCAGGCAACATATTTTTCATTCTTTGCTGTAATATTGCTCTGCAAAATATCTGTTTTGCTTGTCATCTGCTAAAACACAGCATCAGTCTTAAAAATCAGAAATCAGAAAATATACTGGAAGTTATTAAAACTAGAAATACTTTTGGTGTATTATACCTCAGAAATATTTTAACTTTTCATTTTTTTAACCATTTTTAGTAAAGCTTGCAGAATATACTCTGATGTTACTTCAAAGCTTCATCTCCTTCCAAAAATTCTTCTGTTGATGAGATGAAACCTCAGCAAGTTCTTTATAACATTATGTGGTGCAATATACAGATGTACATACTTCATTAACTCTAAGCCTGCAGGTCCTGCTTTATGTTTAGAGGCTTATCTCCAAGTAATGTAGGTGTTTGCTCTTTATAATTGGCATTAACATTAGTGACAATAATCACACATTTTATGCAAACCTCAAAGCAAGAGGTACATGACTTCTATGTTTCTATGAAAATGGTAACAGAAATTTTCTGGAACAGGATCTGGGAATGCAGTGATTTTCTCAAGAGTATGCTGCAAATAATATTACTTTTAATTTATAGAAAACAGGAACAATGTTTTTGAAAATGTATACCAAATTCAACACTATGCACTTCTTATTTGCATAAAGTGCCTTTAATAAATGAGCTCTACTTACTTCTGCAAAGGGACGTAATGTCAGCCCCTGAAATGCCATAGCAACAATGATGCAAAGGGCATTTTGGGACATGGCAGTCTTGACAAACATGCTTCAGAACCGATTCAAAATTTCAGTTAGATGAAGGATAAACTCAGGATTCTACCAGAAGGAAAACTGAGAACCTGAATTTAAATTAATGTTTGACTATGTCTTTTAAAAGATGTAAGTTGAAGAAAAATTGATGCTACCTGTCTTTTTAATTCATTTGTTGTGGCTGATTCAGCTAAAGTATTTCAGATTTTTCCCTCCCACAATCTACAATGAATTAGTTTTGAGGTTGTTACTAAATTGTATTCCAAAAGTGTAACTACTACAAAACACTAAGAACTAATTATCAATGAAAAGTGAATCTGGAACAGGTTTTTGTAGTAGCATGTTTACTGTACAAGGCCATAATAATCTTTACCTCAACTAAAATGAAGTTTTTGATTATAATAGGAGGCAAAATGAGAGGCTTTTTTTAACATTTCATTTTCTTGTTAGTATCTTTCTTTAATATACTGTAATTATATGGCGAATCTTAACCAGCTTTTAAGTAAAATGTTTGTTACTGAACAGGGAGAAAAACAACCTTCACCACTGATTATTTCAGCAAGTATCAGTAATTCAGTTGTCTCAGATGTCAAACATCAAATGCTCTTCCATGCAAGTGACCATAAGCAATGGGCATAGCTGCAAGGAGATTTGTTCCCACTTCACTCACACTGTCACTAATGAGATTGTGGAGGGTGATGATTTAAATGAGAGTAAAATTTCTGTGGCCATACACAGTCTTGAACAGGATTAGGGCACTTGACGCAGATGCAGGAAAAAGATAAAAATTGGAAGAACTGAGGCCAATCAGAGTAACATGGGAAAAATTCACTGGTTTTGGTTTGGGCATCTGTATACACTCCCTAATTATTAAAGGATCTCTAGTGATGAAAGGAATCATATTCAAGGAAGAAAAACATTTGAGAAAGGTGGGATAAAAGGAAATCTTTCTAATAAGCTATAAAAATTTAGAGGAGAAAAGGAAAAAAAGAAAAAAGCATATATGTCAAATGATATTGCAATTTAGTGTTTGGTCAGTGTTATATACATATGTATAAAGTAAACAAATATGGTGTAGTCAGTGACAAAATAATGCAGACTGTCTTCAAGATATCATATGTATTTTTGAGGTCAGATTAGCATTTGTATAAAAAAGAAGTAAAGTTTAAATATCAAGAAGGATGTGCAAAAAGACAAGAGCCAGACCTCCCATGAAATTAAAACCATGGTGTAAGCATTTCCTGAACAGCAAAAATGTGTTCCCTTTTATAAGAATTCCAGTAATATATTATTAATATGCAGATAGTCCTCGAGATGCCAAACATCCAGAACAGATGGACATCAAAATCCAGATTCTGATTTAGCTTCAACTTTCCTGTGTGAATGCATCAACAACATTTCTGACGTGTCAAATGCCTTTATCTTCCATTCATTGATTGGTTTGTCCAGAATGAAAGAGGACTAACCCAAAATGAACATATGTGCTCACAATAAATTCTCTCAGTAAATGTTCTTCATATATGCTAAATAACTTCAGTCTCATGCTTGGCTACTATCAATAATACTCTTTATAGCACTGAATAATCACTAACTAATTAATTCAGACAATACCTTTGATGCAGCAATTAAGCATTTCCCCACTGCAAGGGAAAAAAAAAAAAAAAAGATAAAAAAATACAGAAGTCTAATTATCCAATGCCTTTGCTTATTTATAATAATGGAAGTGTGGACAACTAGGTACACTTAATATCACCTATAAGTTAGTGGTTCATATTCTTCATATTATTTTATTATTTATTCTGATTTTGTACCTATCAAGTTACTTGGGAGTCTTGGGTAGTGATTTCATTGCTCCTTAGATGCCATCCAGAGATGTCAGAATTATATCTGAGTTATACTAAGGCAAAAAAAAGGTGATATCTTTCTCCTAGTCCTGTTCCAGTGCAGTACCAGCAAAACTGGAGAAATACATTCAAGAAATACTACTACATGAACAGGAATTCCAGAATAATTGAACAAGTGCAGTTGTGTGTGGTTTTTTTGTGGGTGGTTTGTTTTTTTGGGTGTTTTTGGTTTTTTTTGGGTTTTTTTTTTTTTTTTTTTTTGATGTGTGTGTTTGTTTTGTTCTTGTGTGTGTGTGTGGTTTTGTTTTGTTTTTCTTTTAGCAATAGTTACTAGCAAGTTGGATAAGACAAAATATGAAATAAATTCTTTTAACACTAAAAAGGTCTTTCATACTTTGAATGTCTGCAGAAGTTGAAATATTTTTAAAATCTAGAGAAATTAAATTTAAAGAAAAACTATAAACATTTTGGCAAAGATGCATGACATATTTTTTAGTCTCTGAACCACACTTATGAATGACAGAAGAAGCATATGCAGGAAAAGGGGTTTGTGTGCCAGAAATCTTGTCTGACTCCCTCCTCCAACTACATCAGCTGCTCTAATTAAAATATAGATTCCTTACAGGCATTTCTCTACTTACATCACTAAACAATCACAGCTATACAGTCATTATTTACTCCATTAAAAAAAATTAACACATACACAATCCATGTTTCTTTAAAATGTTTGTCAGATGTTTCATTATTGCTTTCATGATGAACAATAGCATTTCCTAGAAGGAAAATACTTACTTTTGGGCTTCTGAAGATAAAATATAAAAATAAAATATTCCCAAAAACCATTTTTTATGAAGCATAATAGCTTGGTGTGAATTCTCTGGTTAAACTAACTTCTTCCATTTGAAAACTGTTTCTTCATTCATTTTTGGGTTTGGCTTTGACAAAATGACTACTTTATATTTCTTAGCAGTTTCAGTATTTATGACTTGTCATACTGGTAGATGCACATCCATTATTTACTAACAGTGCAACTTAAGGATTATGAAACTTCAGGAAGCATCTACGTTGGCTGCAAAAATATGCAATAAAAACACAACACACAATTACACATGGCTGCCTCAAAGCAAAATTTGGATTAATTCTTTCATCAAGCTGTGTCCTGCTGTGTTATCCTTGGTACAGAGATAGGAGTGGGAGCTTTGACTGTGCAAGGAAAGGGGTACTGTGCACACAATAAGGAAACACCCTTCTGTTGCACCAGCAAATGGGAAATTAAATGATTGCATCTGTATCAATCAAGCAGTGTCATAGAAATGAAATCATGGTAATGGGACTGTTATCACAGGATCAGTGCTGCCTGTTTTGAAATTTCTTCTGATTCACCTTGTGGCCTCAGCCTTTATGTGGCAGCAAAAAGCCATTATCTGTTCTATTTCAGTGGCATTTACTCTTTCTCCTCATCTGTTCAGATGTCCATTCTTTGACGGATCTAGTATATCATGCTTTTTGTACTCTAACAGTTATTTACGCCAACATTTTCAACTTCTTGAATGCTTTAGGTGAAGAGGCTTTTTTTTTTCTTTTTCTCTAAACTTCACCACAGCTGAAATTCTGTTGGTCTAATTAGGTAATTGCATTTTCTTTATCCAGTTGGAGGCTCCATGAAATCATAGTAGTGCAGTACCATCTCTGGGTCAGCTAGAAAAGCTTTCTCATCATTAAAACATTGCCCAAATAAACTGTGAACCATAATTTAAATAAGTGACAAAAGCACTAGTCTAGTTGTAAAAGTAGTTGCTGAAAAGTACAAATGAACTTGCTCCAGTTACAAATGAGCAATTTCCAGTTGCTCACAGATTACACTGCATCTCTGTTACTTCACTAGGATCATAGGTTTGTGCTATGAAAAAAACAAAACCAAAGTAAAACTGCACACAGAAATCAGGGTGTGTTTCTGTATTATTTACGAAGGACATAGGATATCTGGAAAAAATTGTGTAGGCCAGTTGAAAACTAGCCTTTTACTGTAATCTAGGATAATGTAAGGATTTGATATAGGTTTGGAGTTCCTTAGATTATTTTTGTTCCTTGTTGAAACAGGAGGAGCATAGGTTTTTCATTGCAACTTGAAAGTGCAGTGATGCTTTCTTCCAACCTAATCTCTGAAACTGCAGAGAAGCTGGCTGTGAATCTATAGTAATTATTATAGGCACTATTCTTTAAGTATAGCATTAGTATCCCCCAAAGAGTTAATTTGAAAGACAACACAACTCTCAGATATTCAAAATAGTAATTTAACTATAGCAAAATGACTGTTTTACTAGTATAACTACCAGTAGTAATGCTCATTTAATTTACAGAATTACAGGTGACTTATAGGGAATATAGATATTCTGTAGAGTTTACAATTTTTTCTGACACTGGCAAATTGGTTCTATGATTTTTATTATTCAAATTCAAAAGGCTAAGCCTTTGGAAAAAAGAATAATGACATAGCAAAAAAGGGTTGCAATTTACTCAGTGGAAGTCTAAAACACCAGGTGCAGAACAGAGACAAACAGCTTTCAGATTTTTAGTGCATTTTCTTTGCGAAAACAGGTCTTCAATCAGCACAAAAACCCTGGCCCCTCATTGAGGATGACAGCAGCAGCATAGCTGTTGCTCCAGGGAAGGAACTGAGCAAGGCAGGCTGTCAGGGGCTGTTACAGACACTTCAACCACCAGAGACACCTCAAAGGTAACCCTGTCACCTGAAAATGAAACTCCCTTCCATGATACAATGTTTATAATTTCAAATTAAGTTCCCTAATTATACTAATCAGACAGTTGCCATACCAAGAAAACATGAGCAAGACCAAGATGTGCAGCACGGAGTACATGCACTAGAACTGGAGTTAGCACAGAGGCTCGGTTTGCCTGCTGCTTTGGGCTTTGGGTTTGACAGACTCTGCTCCACAGCCACTGCTGCCGCAATCCCAATATGGTGCACGAGAATGCCAAAGCAGCACGACTGAGAGGACAGATGATGGAGTGATACCACACCTCATCTGCAGCTTGTACAGATTGAGAAAAGAAGCACCATATTTATCTACTTTTTTTAAGAAATGTATCAACTTTCCTTTCCAGTTGTGGACGTCCCAGGCCTGGAAGTATTCAATACCAATTGGCTTAGAGCAAACTGGTCTAGTGGAAGGTTGGAATTAGATTATCTCTAAGGTCCCTTTTCAACCCAAACCATTCAGTGGTCCTGTGATTATGAATTATATCTAGGGGAAAGCAGCATGAAAACTTGAGATACTCTGAAGAACAAATCAGTTAGAGGTTAACTATTCAAATAATGATTACAATAGGATAATGACACAATTGTAAAGCATATGAAGGTAAACACATTCAACTGCAGATGGGGAAAAAAAAAAAAGAAAAAAAGACAAATTAGGTGGCATAAAAAATGGCCATTGAATAGGAAATAAGACTAAAACTGCTGACTCTTTCCAGATGCTCTGCATCAAATAGTACACTGTAATGATTGTGGTGGTCTCTATTTGAAGAAGATATGCATGACATAGAAAAATGGAACAAGATCATACTACCACTGTAAAACATGCTGTTCTCAGAACACAGCAGGCTAAGGAAGTTGTCAAAGGATTTTGAACACCACCACCAAGAACAGTAGATGAATTAGAGACAGCCAGGTAAATCTAGCTAAAATCTGGTGCAATATAAATTCAATAGAAATTTGTCTCCTATCCAGTGCAACATTTACAAATGCTTGATTAGCTATATATTGTTTAAAACAATGCAACAAGGCAGTGCAGCCATCTTTTTACCTTGTTCCCACCTCTCTTTGCTAGGCTGACATTCCTAGCAGGAGAAAGAAAATATGCCTTTTCTGAAGGAAACCGAACATGTCTGCCTGAGAGAAACTTCTGCAGAGCCGATGGAGCTGTTGATAAGAAGGGAAAAGGAAGCAGACAATGTGCTGTGTTGTCACAGTTGGGACACCGTTTTGAGAAGTAAAAGTTTTCCTGTAGCAGTGAGATGGCCCTGAGAATGGACAGAAAGCAAGGGAGTCTGGATCATCTGGAAATGAGCTGGAAGCAGAAAGGATCTGCAAGGCTTTGTCTTTAATAGGTCTCAATCAGCAGAGAACAAGTCAGTGTGACTGATCTAGCTACAAGTTTATTTCTCTTCTATGGAACGGTATTGAAGACTTGGGAGCCTTTTGATATCTTTCAGCTTGCTCTTTGAAACCAAGCTAGGTGCTTCCATTTCCAGCCTGTGGCCAACTCAGGAATAGTTTGAAAAATCCAAAAGAATTCATATATCCCTAGGCAAAGTTGTCTTGAAATGAGACATGATAATGTTGTCTAGAAACAACTTTGTCTTTCTAAACACTCAGAATACTTAGACAAACATCTGACAGATTTAAATGGATTGCTGCCCTTTCATTTTATATTTAACAAGTATGAAAACTTATGTCTGATTGTTATAAAAGCCTTCAATAAACTTCCTACACTGCTGGTCAGTATCCACTTATTAAAAGGTCACACTTTTTTCCTTCACTGAAAGGATTTACAGAACTGCAAAGAATACACATGCAATAGAAATTGGGTAGGAAAGCTGTCCTTCATCTAGGCCAATGGAACTATGCTATACACCCATACTTCTCAATTTTCTCCCATCTTAAATGATGCACCTGAAGATGAACATTTAATCTCAGTCCACATCAGAAAGTATCCCCATGCTGTTTAGGAAAAGCATTTCTATGGATCTTAAAAACTTGCTATTTTTGCAACAGTTTAGAAACCCAAAAAAAAATTTTTTTTGAGTGAAAGTATCAATAGTTGGACATTCAATTCTTAATTCTTCTTAATTCAATGGTGCAATCGTGACTGAGAAAGAAAACATACATGTAAGTTCATAGAACAAGAAATAGTATCTTCTACAGTAAACCATACAACTGGCTTGGCCTCTCTTATACCAGGAAAATAAGCATAAAGTAATTTTCCATAAAAAAGATAGCTGTGCATGTAGGCTAGCATGAGCTGTTTGTCTAGTCATC
This sequence comes from Rhadina sibilatrix, assembly GCA_013400275.1. Taxonomy (NCBI): domain Eukaryota; kingdom Metazoa; phylum Chordata; class Aves; order Passeriformes; family Phylloscopidae; genus Rhadina; species Rhadina sibilatrix. The sequence continues at coordinate 168,302 of VWYO01012541.1, read as the reverse complement.
AGGATTTTTTTTTTTTTTAATTGAATAAACAGGCAGGTGGGGCTACAGAGTTGCTTATCATTTTCTATATCCTAATTTGTTTAATTCCAGACAACAACCAGTTTAAGTCCAGGCGACTTCACAAAGAGTTACAGAGTTTGCAAAGACAACGTTACAATCCATCATGACAATGCAAGGCATGGTACGGTAAGACATCAGAGGTAGGAGGAATGCTGCAACTCCAGTACACCACTTCCATTTTCTCTGTCAATCAGTTTAACAAATAGAGCATTGACTTGTGCATGCAAACTTATTCATGACTTTCTTCACTTCATTAGCCAAATGCTTACTTGTTTCACGGTGTTTTTGTTTTGGTTTTCATTTGGTTTTGATTTTTTGGGGGGTGGTGAGAGTGGCGCAGGTGATGGTGCTCCTTTTCCCTTTGTGTTTTCTAAACAAAGCCTTTCCAGCTCCTACAAATGATCTTGTGTGGTTCACAAACCACCCGTGACAGCGAGAGGATCAAAGGACGACTAGAGATTTGAAAAAACCATGCTCACGCGTGGGTATGCATACGCAGCAGCTCGCACAAAGAGGGGCACTCACATCACCGCGCGCACGCTGCAGCTTCGCCAACTGCTGCCTCCAACGGCACAGCAGCCATTATCACAGCACATCTAACAGCACCCCTGGGAACTCCCGAATCTGATGTTTCACACAAAGCAGCTCGCTGAAAAATCTGATCACTTCCTACTCTATTTCCAAAAGGAAGAGAATAAAACGGGAGTTCTTAACAGCTGTTTCCTGTATACTGACAGGCTGAACGCTTCTCATACTACTCTTGCAGAAGAAGGAATGTTCAGTAAAATATGTAGATATTCTTAAACAACAGAGTGCAAATTCACAAGAAGCAGCAATAACGAGATAGTAGATGCTTGAGGATATGGGTGCATTTAGAACAATTCACCCTATCTGCACAATTTTTGTCTCCTACCTGCCTGATAAAAATCAACTGCTCATTCATTCACTCATTCCCATGAGAGATGTTTTAACATTTCAAATCACTAAATAGCTTCACAGCACCTTCTGCATGCAAAAAAGTTTCTTCATGTTAAAGATTTTCTTTTAAAACCCACACATTCTTTCTCCTGGGAACAGAAAAAGATTTTTTTTTAAATATTATCAAAAACAAACAAACCCCCCCAAAACAACAGCAAAAACCCAATCAGGAAACAAAATAAAAAAAAAAAATAAAAACCTTCAAAACAACCACAGAACACCCAAACATAATTTTAATATTATAGAAAATAACCCAAACAAAACTAAAACCCAAATACAATTCAAGCGGTGTGATCTTATACTCTTGTAGAAGTAGATTATGTTTAATGAAATATAAAACCCCAAAGAAACCAAATTTTCTAATTTGTAATCAAGGTAGAATTTTTTTTAATCTATGTAGAACCTCAGAAACCTGGACTTTAAAGCAAGTTTTGCATTTCTTTGCTAGACAGTGATCAATCTTTTTATATATTGGATAATGATATGGGTATTTTCATATTACTGAAATTCATATGATATTCATATTACATATTCATATGATTCATTTTACTCAGACCAGGAACAACTAAGGTACGTATCTTATCAGTCATTAAGATATGAAATACTGCTCAGACCAAGAACAACTAAGGCACATGTCTTTTCAGTCACTAAGATATGAAATACAGCTCAAACTGGAATTAAAGCAGGAACCCTTATAATAAACAAAAGTAAACCCTAAAACCTTCAAAGCTATGAAAAATTTTTGAGATATAAAAAAACCCTAGCAAAAACAAACAAAACCCCAAACCCAGTGCAAATTGAGGATTAAGCATTTTTTCAAGTTCAAATATAACAAACTGATTATATTGGTCTGTTCATTATTTTATTTTTATTGGGAACTTCTCCCTGGAAACCGTAAGAAAACCAGTACTGTGTCAAAGACAATCTCAGTCATCCTTTATTCTTAATGACACTCAATCCTAAACCCTCTGAAACTATATCCCTTTCAAGAGCCTTCATATTTTTACACTAGTGCATCTTTCCATGCTTACAGATGTTTCATTAGAAAAAGCTAGCAAACATGCAGCTTTTTTCAGAGAAGGAGTGGCTAATAGCAATTTTGTTGAATATTATATATAAAATAAATAAATAAATAAAATTAATTAATAAAAAAATTCAAGGAAGTCTCAGTGCAACTCATTTCCTAAAAATATTCCTCAATTTCTTGGAGCACATCTTGAGTCTCCTTCCACATCCTCTACAGACACCTCATGTGTGATGACTAAATACAGTTGCAGCACTCTTCTATTCCACTGCCTCCCCTTCATGTCTGTGCAAATTGTTCTAGCATTTCTCTTTACTTTAACATTCCTTAAGAGTTTTCCACCTATTCCATGATTCTTTAGGAGATGACAATTCAGATGTGTATCCTTCTCTTTTGGGTAATGGGGGTTGTGGTCAGTTCATCATGTGTTGTCTTTGCTGCTCCTTCCTCCACAGAAGGAGGATTCTTCAGACTCTTTCCCTGCTCCTATATTTTATCCCTCCCACAGGAGATAGTCCCCTACCGACTTCTTAAATGTGAGTCCTTCCTACAGGCTGCATCCATTCAAAACCTGCTCCAGCTTGGGTCCTTTCCACAGGGTGCAGCCCTTCAGGAGCAGGCTGCTCCAGCGGGTGCCCCCTCAGGGTGACACGTCCTGCCAGCAAACCTGCTCTGGGGTGGGCTCCTCTCTCCATGGCTGCACAGATCCTGCCAGGAGCCTGTTCCAGTGCAGGCTTCCCATGGGATCACAGCCTCCTCTGGGCACCCAGCTGCCCTGACAGGGGGTCCTGCATGGGCTGTGGGTGGATCTCTGCTCCCCCATGGACCCTCTGGGCTGCAGGGGCACAGCTGCCTCACCATGGCCTGCACCAGGGGCTGCAGGGGAATCTCAGGTCCTGTACGCTTCCTTCTCATCCTTCTTCAGTGACTGAGGGGTTGTTCCTCTCACGTACTGTCAGTCCTCTCTCCAACTGCCCACGCTGCCACACAGTAACTTTTCCCCCTTCTGTAATGAGTTCTCCCTGAGGCACAACCACCACCGATGTTGGAGTTAGCACTGGCAGGTCCACCTTGGAACCAGCTGGCACCATCTCTGTTGGACAGAGGAGAAGCTCCTAGGAGATTCTACCAGAAGCCACCCTTGTAGCCCCCTGGCTACCAAAGCCTAGCTATGCAAACCAAATACACTATCAAAGTTGCAGACAAAGCAATTCTTCTGCACACTAGGATGCCATAACATTGAATCTTGCATAAGTGAAAACATAGGTTAGAAAGTTATTATGGTTGCAAATGGTGAAGAATTGTGGGGTTAGGAGTGACATTTGTCAATGTAACTTACACAAAGACATTTCAGGCTTCTTAAATCAAGCTGTTAAAACTTTTAGCTGCAGTTCACGCTCTGGCAAATAGTCAGAAAGTCAGAACAATTCTTTGATTATCTTTCCAAAGGCAGCAAAAAGAAAACACAGAAGATAAACATTGTAAAAATTACTAGTATTTCTAGTACCAAGTGAGAAGCTGTTTTTCCTCTTGTATGTACTGCAGCAGGCTCTTTAGGTGGAATATAAAATGATACAATAGAGATGTGAATTTGGGAAACACAAATAGATCAGGAAGATCAGTCTTCCCAGAGAACCTCTCCTAACTTCTGTGTCCTTAAAACAGCTTTGAATATCTAATAATCTAATCTCCTTTCATGTGTACAGTGTACCACAGAAAGGGTCACACCGTCATTGTTTCTGAATGAAAGACGACCATCCTTTATGAAGAATATGTGCTCTAATAAGAATTCTCAAAAAATCAACAGGAAACTACCATTGTACCAATCATTTGAGACCTTGTCTATCTAATTTGCTTCTTATTCAATGGCCAAACACATAGTATTTCCTGTAAGTAAAATGTCAAAATTTTTCCTCTGCCTAGTAACTTTGTTTGCAAGGCACTCAACATGATTCAGATTCTGAGGCATTGGCATTCCCCTTTAGACAGTTCTTTCCAGGTCCTCTTTCCACAGTAACAGCAGGCCTGGTCTTTTTTCTCCAACTCTGGATGTGTTTCATCAGCATCTCCCTAAAAAGTCCAATTGCCAGATTTCTGCTCACATGTTTGGATAACTAATTTGAATATGTTGATTTCTGCATTTCTGGTCTAGTTTTTTTCAAATGTGGCCATTATTTCATTCACCTCATTCATAAAAGAAATTACACTTTGCAACACTTTTCTCCTTGAAAAAAACTCCTGCTGCTTGAGTTCCTGATGTGACTTTAGCACACAGTGGTTTTAAAGGATACCACTTTCCTGCCTCCACCTTGTTCTCCATCTTCTATTATTATTCCGCTTTGTATCTTTCAAATGTGTTAACACCAAGTTTCTAAAATTATGTTTCATCTGTGAATTAATACTATTTTTTTGTAACTCCAATAGCACTAAAGAAAAGATCGTTTACAGAAGGAGAGGGAGCACAAACAAGGTGTGAATGTACTTCTGAAACAAACTGCACTTACTGTTCCCCTTGAAGACTTTTAATTAATAAATCCCAAAGTGGCTCTTTTACCACTTGTTCTGTTCTTGATAGCTGTAAATTTCATTATCAGGAAAAAAGACAAATGAGACCTCAAGATATGCATCACTTTTCACAGGGAGACCTCAGGTTTCCCTTCCAAGTTACTCCCAAGATTCAATTATGCACAAAACACTGTGACTGAAGCTTCCATGATCTCTTCCTCAACGTCCCTTTTTCAAATTGCACATCTGATTCAACAAGTTGAACTCTAATGTTTGCTCTGTCTTCCTGATAGGTAAATGCCAATCTGTGCAGCAGTTTGTTTATTTTTATAAATAAATCCCAGTTTCCACAGAGAAAATAACATGCTTTTAGAAGGGTTGGGCTACCTCCTTTGTTTTAGAATCTGCTTTAAAAGCATGTCTAAATGTTTTCAGTTGGAGCTATAACCTATTATTCCTCCTGTCTACTACCATTTTCACTGGTGAAAACACACACAACTTGGTCTCTTAACCCCAGAAAGGTAAGCAATTCATAATTTTCCAATTATATTTTAAATGTCTTGCTTATATATTTAATCAAATCCAACTTTTCTAGCTGCAATCTTTTCCTAAAACACCCAAACTCACTGGCCTGTTTTGAGTACTTACCACTTTAGCCTGAATGAAAATCCTCTAGCTTTCATGTGAGATACCTCTGATCTGGTAACTGCTTGTTTAACAGCCTTCCCTGCCTTGAGCAGGATACAGTAGTAGGTAGAGAGGGGTAAGACCTCCAAAATGCATTCTTTCCTTTGAGTAATTTCCAATGATTTTAAAACCAGAGTAAAAATGAAATAAAAACACTGCACAGAGCTTGCTTTGTCTCAGTACAGACTTTCTTTCTTACAAGAGCGCCGAAGCTGGTTACCCTTTAACCTCTAGTGAACTCCCTTAAAGAATTAAAACCCAAGAAGTTAAAATGATCCTTGTACACAATGATTCAAGAGCATGGGACAGGTGGAAAGAAAGTGGTACTAGGGCTCGTAAGTTAGGATACCTGCCCAACTTCCCCCATGGAACTGGAACGGCATTTTATAAGCTCCTGGAGTCATTTAAATTCTACCATGAATGATCTCCTGCTTCCTGCTTACCTATCATATTCCTTCCCACTCTTGCCTCCATGGGAAACAATGGCTCTGGGTTTCTACTAATGACTGACTTCCTTCAAGACAGCTAAAGGCTCCCAAAATGTCAGCGAGCTTGCCTACAGTGCCACAGTCCAGCCCCTGCCTCAGGGAGAAGGCTCTGTGTGAAGCCACAAGTCCCATCCTTTCATGGAACATGAACTGTTGCCTTCACAGAGACAAGACAACACTAATCAATATCACAACAAACAGTGGCTCCTATCTCCTGCGGTGCACCAGCTCCTGCTAAGTCAGTTAACAAGAACCAGGAGGCATTGATCCCACAGGAGCAGAAGAACTTCAACATCTGCCCGGAACACTCTTGTCACAATATGTCACTGCTCATAGAATAGAAAAAACCAGGGGCCTAGCATCTTCCCTAATCTGGAAACCGGGTAGGTACCACCCAGCACTAAATTACCAGTATTACACACAGTGCAGTCCCAGCAGTTTCTTGCTCAAACACTGAACTCTGCTAAAGCCCAGGAAATACTTGTGTTCCAGAAGAACAGCAGATGTATATTGACAGAATTTAGATGAATATATTTGAAAGTGCCAGACCATCCTCACAAACACAAAAAAACACTTAAGTACAACACCCTTCCCCATATTGGACAAAGCCACTATCTGCCTTTAGCCTTAGCACCCTTTGGATAGGCAACCAAGGGTACAGCAACACAATCTGAAGAAAACTGCAATACAGAGGAGAGGCATAAAGAGGTTAACTTTAGAAGTTAATATATAAAGAATACAAATCTTCCTCCTCGGGAGAGCAGTAATAATTATCTTAAGAACATATCCAGCCTTGAAACTCAGAAATATCAAGTCACTGGTACTAGACCCAGAGAAACAGAAAATCTATTTTTTTATTATTTTTAGATAACAATAAGACTTCTGTTCACATGGCCAAAATTTTACCTCATTCCTTGCATCTTACAATTCATATTGGTCAATTTAGGTCTTCATAAAAATAACAGAAAACTTGAGGCTGTGTCAATGTAGCAAAAGTATCTAGTCTTTTTCCTCAAGGATAAAATGTAAGAATATGAAGTATTCAACTGATTATTGATGCTAAATGCAAGTGCAGTAGAGTGAAATCTAAAGGAAGTGGGAACTGCATTGCCACCCCAGTGAAGGGTGGAAATGCAGTGCCTTGCTTATTACCAGCACAAGATGCGTCCCAAAACTTCCAGCCTCTCCTTAAAATTACCGGTAGACATGCCAGTGCACAACCTGATCACAGTAGTGAATGTGGATAAATGGGGATAACAACTTTTTTTCTTAAGCAAAGTAGCGACAGGGCACACAGACAATTCCAACTCCACTAAAATATTAATGCCAACCTCAGTTAAAAATGCCATTGTACCTATTAAAATTGAAGGAAGTTTTCAGTGGAAAAAAAGAGCTGACTGGGTCTAGCATTTTATTATATGCAATAATACATAACAGGAACAGGAGAAAAGGAGTTTCTGCTTTCTATCAAGGTTTTCATGTAAAAATAAAATCCTTAGAAAGCTCAGAAGATAATGTCCCATTGGTAAAGCTAATATAGTCTCCAGGAACTCAGCAGCAATTCTTTCTAGACCTCACAAAAATAAAGGTATACAAGATGCAATAGACAATGGGACTTAGTAAGACCTCTAAGGTCAAACACATAAGAAAGAAGCTTCTCCTAAAGTGGTTAAGGTGCACTGTATACAATTACAGGAAGAATACTTTAGCTGATAGTGTTAAAAATAAATGTGTTTTTAAAGCAGCAGACATTCCCAGGTAGGTCTCTATAGAAATAATTCCCTGTGTTTGTCTTTGAGGTAGGGTAGCATACAGAAACCATGAAAAAGCACTGCAGAGGCCATATTTGCTATTGTATGCATGTGTGAACACCAGGAGGATGTTGACTACCCCTTTCAGCTCACATACATTTTTCATTGATACCCTCTCCATATCAGCTGGGATTGATTTCTCCTGTAGCACTGAAAATCATTCACTTACATGTCCACAGAAAATCCAAACTGGGAATCAACACATTTGCATGTTTTTTGTTTTGTTTTTTTTTTTTCTGAAATCTCTCTATACTTCGTATGGTGTAAAAATAACTAAATTTACACCCATTTAAAGTGTGGACAGAACAGTGTGTCTAACGGTGGACTTGCATGCACACACATTTCTTATTGGCAATCTGAATGTTTGCCAAAAGGTATCATTGTTACTTTTAGCACTATTGTTACTCTGCCATCATACACAGGTCTTATTGTTTCAGGACACTGCTTTGCTTATTTAATCTTTGTACTTCAAGCTTCTTAATTTACACATTTGTAAAATTATTTTAAGGTTGCTAAGATACTGCCACTTAGAAGTCTTATTTTTTTTTTCCAAGATATGCATTTCTTCTTATAAAAACTCTGAAAAACTAATTCCACAGCAATGCACAGCCTTACCAATGAAAGAAAGCTTCCTAAGAAGTGACTCATGGACAGAAAATGTATAGATTTTTCAATTCAGAGCCAGCATAAAAAAATCCCCACGGTAATGCGATTGCAAATGCTAATTGCATTCCAGTAAATTGCTTTACATTCATCAAACAACAATCAATGGGAGACACTGCTATCTTCTTTTATTGTAGTGATGCTGTTCTCAGCTATACAGATAAGGTAGTGTCAGATAGCTATAATCTTTCCCCTTGCTATTTTGGGGGGCTTATAATTTCAGAATAAAAATTTATGCTGAAATTTAGCAACTCAGCCCAAGAGTCTTTCTTTTTAATTGAAAAATTGTTAGCATATATCTTGGAGAGATAAAGGAAGACTAAGACAAATATTCCAATTCAAATACCTAAACTAAACTAATTCAAATGTATCATTAGAAAAGCATAAGTTATTCCAGTCTCTAAATTTCAGAGGCGCTGCTCATCCAAAGCTCCTTTGAAAACACTAGGCTTCTATTCTAAATATGCTTTTCTTTGTTTTACTTGAAGAGAAAGGTCAGAAAGTAAGCCAGTGTGATTTGGAGGTTATATTCAGAGCTGCTGACAGTGTCAGGTCATTAAAGTTTGTTACAAATTATCAGCCTTGTGTCTACATGTGTGGCTCTCATGTTTATAACTTTTAAAAAACTGTGTAGATGTGTAAACACAGATGTACATGCACACAAAAATGTATATGCATATAAAATAAAATTGCCAACTCTGTTTTTATTTCTGAATGTCACCGCAATTTCAAGGATCTCTGCTGGCAGTATTTCATTCCCCAAATTTTCAAATATCTTGTGCTCCGTTGTCTCTCACGATAGAACAATGGACATGATTCAGCAGAATGGTCACACTTTCAAGTAAGAAAAATACTAACAGTGGGACAGCACAATCCATATAAACCTTGGCTATGTGAATGAGCTTAAAGCAGCAGATGATCATAATAATTTTTTTTAAAAAGAGGAAAAAGAGAGAGTTGAGAGGAATAGAAAATGAGCACACAAATACTCCCAGCTGTTTCCTCATACTTTTACTAAAATAAATCCCCATAGCTACTCAGATATTCGGATAAGATAATAAACAAAGGGAAAGCCTTTTTCCTACTTGAAGTACTAAGTTCTACATAGACAGAACATTGTCCAGACAGGGCACATGAGACATGAATAAGACTGGAGAGTGAGTATCTGCAAACACTGAAAAAAATGTTATTATGAATGCATCAGAGTGGTAAACACAGAGGAAAGATTTAATTTACATGATTTTCTTTCTTTTTTCTGTGTCTTTGTTCTCTTTGCCTCCTGCTATAGTGAGTACTCTACCTTGCAAAATGCATATCCATATTGGTTTGGATATGCAAGAGCACAGACATTCTCTTCAGCTGCAGTGTTTCCTGAAGTTGAGCTAATGGCTCTGTATCATGGAAACCAACCTTGCCTGGTTTTCACCTGCCCACTCTACTCCTTATACCTCAAAAAAATTTGTTGTTTACTGACACTTGCTTTTATCTATTACTTTTTAATTATGTGCTTGAATTCTACGTATCCATCTACCCTTAAAAATTTGCCACATTTCCTTGGGTGAATTTCTGCTGCTTTTCTTTTGGGACCTGCACAGCCCACTGGGTAGGACAGCTCTGACAGGAGTGGGAAGGGAAATTTCTTTCTTCTGTTGCCCGCCAGTCAGTCAGTCAGTTAGTCAGCTGAGCAATGTGTGAGCCAGATCAGTGTCTCATGAAACCCTTCCATGAAAGGGGTATTACAAGGAGCTTATGTTCCTCAGGAAGGAGTCTCAAAACTCATAGATGCACTTCCAAATGCTATTTATGCTCATCAGATTAAAACAAAGCAGCTCAAGACACAGAACAGCCACAGTAGGTTATCCTTCTGTAGGTTAAAGAAGCCTACAGAAGGAATATAGGTTGGTGCCTCAAATTAAGAGATGCTTCAGAAGACCAAGGACCACCACTTACAGTCAGGCACCTATACAGTAGTAGTAAAGAAAGGTAGAGGGACCAAGTTATGGCAACCCCCTAAAATACAGCTTCTTAAAATTCAGAATTTTGTAGGATCACAGAATGGTTTGTGCTGAAACAAAATGTTAAAGCTTATCTAGTAATAATATTGAACAGAAAAAAATGAGAAAAGTTAGTGAGCTGAACTGCACCCAGTAAAGTCAGTGACAAGCAAAGGCGAAGGCCACAACATGTAAGATTGAGGTAGTGGGAGAGAAAAGCTTTGCCTGACCATTAAGCAGTTTTAAATTGCTATATTAAATCAGTTTCAATAGTTAACATCCACTCTGGAAGAGATTTGTTGGGTTTGCCTGCATAAGCAAAATATTAAGTTCAAAATTCCTGATTTAACAAATCGGGATTTAACAATATACCACTTTTAAAATGTAGTTTCTTTCTAATAATTTCTTTTAAAACTTGGATGCTTTTGGATGGTGAAAATTTACTACTTGCACTTATCTATGATTAGTTTGAGGAAACCGAATATAGAACTGATAAAAAACTGGCATTAATGGGCAACGAAGAGACACACTCTGTATTAGTTCCTGTAGTAAACAATTTTGTTGCCATATGTATTAAATTTTGTTCAGAACTTATAATTCAGTGTTTTAGAACTGAAGTTTCTGCTGTTGGCTGTCAGTTAGATTTCCGCTTTGAATTTCATGACATTTAAAAATCTTAAAATTTACTTTCTATCAGCACAGACAATTAGTGATTTCTGTCAATACATTCCAGTACAACTGATGTTTCCAGTAAAATTAACTATAAAACATAATATATTCACAATTGTCATCTTATCAGGTTTTCAAATTTTATATAAAACCATAGGAAGTATTTTCCTTTACAATGGAAAAGAATATTCCAGTTTTTGATCCTGAGGTTCCTGCCAGGAAGCATCATTGCTTACTTATCAGTTGTGTGTTGGCATAATTAATTTCCAGGTCTAAGTGAACTAGCTCAAATGGCAACTAATATAGCAACTTCTAAAGCCCATTCAGTACATGAAAATAGGAGCCTCCCCCACATTCAGTCTCTATTGGAGACTATGGCTGATAATTTGTTCTATTTAGATTGCCATCTAAAAGCAAGAAAATAGTAATAATAATACTTCTAGACCAATTCTCTAACAGCATTTGTAAGCTGACCAACATTAGCAATTCAGTTATAGAATCAGATGCTGCAAAACTACAGTCTAACACACTTTCTTAATGCACATTTTTCTACAGAAATTCTAATCTGCCAGCTGAGAATTAGGTGGTTTTTAAATAAATGTTTTCATCATAAAACATCACCTTAATTAAGAAAATATTCTGACTTCCCCATCAGTTTACTCATTTATTTCCAAGTGACTCCTTTTGCACCCCACACTCAGATTATTAAAACAAATCCACAATTCCCAAAATATAGGCTGAAAACTACTTCCTGTTCATATCCTCAAAGAAATAGTCTGGAACTCAAAATAACCAAACTAAAGTATTTGTATAATATTAGTACTGATCCAAGATTTGAAATTACTATATGCTGAGCATACTACCCTTTTCCTCTTCCAAGATATTTAAGAGTACTCTGTACTTAAAGCGTGCAAATGTTCTCACAGAGGTCAATAGCATTCTAAAAATACCACTAGCTACAGGTTGCAGTACTTAAACCTCATGGAAAACCCCTGCTGTCCACTGCAGGTCATTCTTTTCCTATTATGACACTACAGGGACCCATCTAGAAAAGTGTAGTGCACTGTTTGAATTGCAAAACTCTCTTCCTGCACTAGATAGCCAGGCTTAAAACTCCCAGTGACTCCACTGCTCCATTTTCCAGAGCATTATTTACATATTTTGTTCTTGTTGATGGGAAGAGAGGACAATAGTTATTAAAGTACAGCTGCAAAGCAGGCTCCTGAAATGAATATACCACAGAAATTCATTTTCATAGAACTGATTCAGTGAGAGTAGTACCAGTAAGTCTCAGCATTGAGATGATCCCCATTTTACACTGCTTTTCCCAATGGCTTCTGCACACCTTCTAGGTAGTACAAAAAGGACCAGTTTCAGAACCACATGACACAAATGTGTAGCATCCCTCAGGCAACAAGAATCCCCTGCTTACCAAGAGCCACATCTGAGTGGGAGACCACAAGGACATGTGGACTTGTGGAAAGAGGGAGGTGTTCTTGCATGTTTATCTCATTCCTAGAGGTCCTTTATGCAGCTCACAATTCTGCAGGGAGAAATCCCACCAGATAGAAATCCATCTACTCTATCAGCAGACACAAATGAACCAGATCAGCTAATTTTAAACTGTAGAGCTCCAAGGCTAGTAAAAGTTAGGCACTCAACATCAACCAGTAGTTGGGGAGTATTGTCTGCAGTGAACACAGCTGAATTTGGAAGACTGCACCTGTCCCTGTATTGATTTCTAAGTCTCTTTAGAGATTAAATGTTGCAAATCCAAGTAATTTAAAAATTTGCTTTAGCTGTTACAGAGCACGGTTCTGGCTATCCCTCACCATCACCCAAAGGAAAGGCTGGGACAGAAAAGAATCATTTAAGCTAAGGCTTAGAAAACTGGATGGGCATTGGTAGCCTGGATTCTGGCATAATGCCATTGAAGAGACTACCCCAAAGCAAATACCATAATTAAAACTCATTTTGGCATAGACCTAAAGGTGGGAAGAAGGAACCAGATTGTCACAGTGATCATCAGCATGAGTAACACCAGAGCTGTTATCATGCATTTTCATCCTTCAAGGTTGCAATTTGACTACACAACATGTGCTCACGGAGGGGTGTGGGGCTGGCAGACATCTCCCTGCCTCCACCACCCAGCTGCTGCCAGAACCAAGAACCAGTCTAAGAAAGCTGCCAAAAGGGCATACGTTCCAGGAATTTTCTCTGAAAATGGTATGCAAGTCTTCAATCTTTTGCACAAGCCCACACAACTATCTAGATATAAGCACACTGCATATGCCAAGGCTGATGATTATTTCTTCTGTATCTTTCTCAATGTCTTCTGGGGTTTGTGTTAAACCCAGGTGGAAAACAGCTGCTCACTTCAATCCACCTATGCTCCTTACACATGCAAGTTATGTATTTGTAATTTTATCCCATATGTTACAGGACTGTGGTGGGTGAACCCCAGCTGTATGCCAGGTGAACACCAAAGCAGCTTATCGTTGTCCTCCTCAGCTGGGCAAGGAAAAGTATAAAGAAAGGTTCACAGGACAAGACAAGAACAGGGAAAGACCACTCAGCAGTTACCATCATGGGCAAAACAGACTCAGTTGGGGAAATTAAGTTATTACCAATCAAACCTGAGTAGGAAAATGAGAAATAAAAACTAAATCATGAAACACCTTGCTTCTACCTCTTCCTTCTTCCTAGGCTCAACCTCACTGCTGATGCAAGACCTCCTCCTCACCAGCTATCCAGGGGGATGGGAATGGGGGGTTGCAGTCAGTTTATCACGTTGTCTCTGGCTCTCCTTCTTCCTCAGTGGGAGGACTCCTCACACGTTTCTCTCATGCCAGCATGGGGTCCTGAACAGATGAGATAGTTCTACACCAGCTTGTTCAGTGTGACTCATTTCCATGGGCTGCAGTTTCTCACAGACTGCTCCAGTCTAGGTTCCTCATGGGGTCACAAGTCCTGCCAGCAAACCTACTCCGATGTGGAATCCTCTCTCCATGGGCCCACAGACTTCTCCTGGGTCACAGTATTCTTTGAGCATCCACTTGATCTGGTGTAGGGTCTTCCATGGGCTGCAGGTGGATCTCTGCTCCCCCATGGACCTCCCTGGGCTGCAGGGCCACAGCTGCCTCACCATGGTCTGCACCAGGGGCTGCAGGGGAATCTCTGCTCCAGAGTCTGGAGCACCTCCTCCCCCTCCTTCCTCCCTGACCCTGAAGAACTCTAGCTGGTGCTGACAGGCTCAGCCTTGACCAGCAGTGGATCCGTCTTGGAGCTTGTTGGTATTGTCTCTGTCAATCACTGGAGAAGCTTCTGGCAGCTTCTCACAGAATCCAACCCTGTAGCCCTCTCACTACTAAAACCTTGCTACACAAATCCAACACAAGGAAATCTGCCTGCTTGTAATTTTGAAGTATTTCTTCCACCAGCTCTTAACAAATATTTTCAGTAACCATTCCTACCACTGTGCTCCTTGGTTCATACCTTAACCACAGTCACAACCCTGTCACCTAGAAAGAAAAAAAATCTCAATGTAAGAACTAGAAGAGGTATTTGCTTTTCCAGCAGCAAAGCCACAAACTGTGCAGGGTCAGGGAAAGGCAGATCTCATCTTTCAGATGGTCCCTGTAGAACAAGGCTGCTGTAAGAGATTGGAATAGTTGGCACTATTTCTGACTAAACAGGTCTGTTGTTTTCTGGCCATGCTGAGTGGATGGAGGCCAGAGCTCTTCATACTCAACCTTTAATGAATAGTAAATTTAAAATGATTTATAAATTAATGCGCTTCCTCCGTCCTCCTCTCACTCTGTAAATAATTGCAGCTTTCGATTTATCTGTGTGAGAGAAGAATTAAAGCTGGAGAGAGTTTGATGCTAGAGGAAAATAAGCTAAGGGGATGATGATAAAAGCAAAAAGGGGAGAATATAACATCAGCTCTGTTGATTAGCATAAGAAAGGCAAGCCTCTAAAGAATAATTCCTCATACAGTGAAAGGTTGTCATCTGGGGAGAGGTGGGTGCTGAGGTGTACAAACACAGCAGTGATGTGCCTGTGCTCTGTTCCTCCACCTCCCAGACATGGCTCCCCAGCACCATGGACACCCCCTCACTCTGGTGCTGTTGGCTCCCAGAGACAGGGGAGCTGGGAAGCCTAGGAGGAGAAGGGGCTTCATGAGGAAAGCAGGTGCTGTAAATGAGTTCAGAAATCCCATGTCCTTAAAGTGCCTGGTGCCTCATCTGCTGCACTCACTCAAGACACCACTGGAACACGGAGCCAGCATTTGATGATATAAATTACCTTTGGAGAGAGGAACACACAGGTTATGCTTCTCTCTTTTCAGACTCACTAACTGTCCAACTCAATATGAAAATGAAGCAACATGAACCATATTGTATGTACGTGTGTATGCATAAATAAATGCCAAGAAGCACATAATTATTCTCTTGCTAAAATTCCAACTTTTGCAAATATAATTACAATAACCAAGTCAAGCAGAATCTCTAAAAAAACCCCTAAGATCTTTGATCAATGATATTAACCTGTATATTGTTACTTCTGAAGTCAAACTTTAGAAATTTTTCAAATAGCTTTTCAATGCTTTAAGAATACCCAAATTATTATAATATAGCACTGTCCTTAGAGACGCAATACTAAAAGAATCAGGGGTCAGGTTGGAAGGAACCACAGTGGGTCACCTGGTCTAACCTCCTGCTCAGGCAGGGTCATCCTAGAGCACATTGCACAGGACTGTGTCCAGGCAGTTCCTGAATATCTCCAGTTGTGGAGACTCAGACTCCACAAACTCTCTGGGCAACCTGTTCCAGTGTTTAGTAGAGGGACAGGATCACCTCCCTCAATCTGCTGGGAATGCTCTTTTAGTGCACCCCAGGATACCTTCTCGGCCTCAAGGGCACACCGCTGGCTCATGGACAGCTTGTTGTCACAAGACCCCCAGGTCCTTCTCTGTAGAGTTGCTTTCCAGCAGATCAACCCCCAGCCTATACTGGTGCCTGGGATTATTCATCCAAAGGTGCAGGACACTACATTTGCCTTTCCTGAATTTCAAACAGTTATTCTCTGCTCATCTCTCTGACCTGTTATGGTCCTTCTGAAGGGCTGCACAGTCCCCTGGAGGACTGACCATTCCCCCCAGCTTTGTGATAATATCCATTACAACACAAACAAACCTCACAATTTGAAACCTAAGATGCCCTGGTGTTTCCATCTTTATGATAAAATTACATGAAGGAGAGGGGCCAGCCAGTTAATGTCAATTGGAGATATGACAACAGATTTAAACATGTGGAGTAGAGTTGCTTATCAGGAGAATTAACTGCTCTCTCAATCCCCTGCAGACAAGTAGCAAAGGGGTCTTTAAATCCTACGAAGGAGTTTTAAGTTGCCTGGATGTAAGACCATACTGATATATAGATAGATCCATGTGTGTATGTCCTACTGACAAACACACTGAATTACCCTAACAAATTGCATGGAAATGTTACATAGTCTCCAACATCAGAGGCTTTCAAGATCTTGCAAGTAAGATGGATGAAGATATGATGCTTTCCAGGGACAGAATGATTGACTTGATGAGCATCAATCATGTCTTTTTCTATGACTTTACATATCCAAATAAGTTTTTTTTTTTTCATTTCTATGGTACATCTTTTCTATTTGCAGTGATGTAACAAATGACAAAGGAAACAAGGAAGAATAAAAACCTAGTACAAAGCACAAAGGGATGCAGATATCCCAATACATTTTCAATTCTCTACTCTGCATCTGCCAATGAGCAGAAACAGTTAATGGCATAAAACTTTAGCTTCCATGGCAAGGGAAGCCCTAGCGTTCTTTCTGAAGCAGCAAAACTGTGTTAGGAGGCAGGCTCTCAGTTAACTTCTGTGCATAAAGAAAAGATGGGTTGGGAGAAGGGAGAGAAGGAGTAGGGGAGAATCAACACAACAGCCATTCATAAAACTATCGTAAGCAAATGGAAAAGTTAACGTGGAAATTACTTAATGCCACTTGGATAATAGATCAAGTGAGAGCCTGCTGCTTCCAAGCAAGCCCATGAATGATTAAAGACCTAGAAGCACATTCACACAAGAGCTCTTTTATACAGTTAACATGAAGAAAAAGTACATGGAGAAAAATTCTGTGTAAACCCTTAATTCCCATCTCCAAACTGATAGCACTACTTTAAATGGAAATATAGTTTTTGGTAGTTTAAGTATCACATCAGCAGGAAAGAAAACAGCACAAAAAAACCCACCATGTAGACTAAACTACCATGACTTTATCACTTGGGTGTGACTAGTGATTAATAATTCCCAGTAGATTAGCAGTAAAACCTGAAACATCTCAGGCAATGCCAAGAACTTATCTATGATTTTTTTGTTTTGTTTTGTAAGACTGCTACATTTCTCAATTTCCTACTAAAAACAGTTTCTCCATGTACTGTCAGCAGAGACTCTTCACCATGAAAAAAAAAAAATTCAGATTTTCTTTTAGTAGGATTTCAAACTGATATTACAAAAAATGCAAACCAACAAACGTCCCCCCAAAAAAAAACCAAACCAAAACCAACCAACCAAAAAAAAAGACACAAAAAACCCAAAACAAAGCAAAACAAAAAACCTACCCAAACATTAAACAAACCACTTTTAAATGAGTAAAGCCACACTACGCTGGAGAATTGGAAGGCAATAAACTGTAGCTCCTCTTGCAATTACCACTGCAAACTATAGACATAAAAACTGTCTATTCCATGAAACAAAGTACCAAAATGCATCTTGAAACTTTATTTCTAAATAGAAGCTTAATAGGAATTTTGTCCAAAGTCTTTTTTTTTTTTTGGTGCAAACAGAGTCACTACAGCTTTTACCATACACATTTAGACTTCTCTGTTTTAATAAAGAGACCCATAGTTCATAACTGTGATTCTCTAACAGAGTAAAGCCTATTAATCAAAATGCTGTTTTGATGGGCTGTGCAAATAAATAGCAGTAAAGTTATGCTTAGGTGGCTATGGTGCATGAAAACCTGCTCCCAGAACAGCTGGAATGAAGAATTGCTCATTTACAGTTTCTAATCACATTCAGCATCTAGAATAAAAATCTGATGTTTGTTAATTGCTTTGAGTATATTATTTCATTTTTCAAAACCCTATAACACAACACTGACATTACTTGCACCATTTCACATCTATAGCATTCATTCTTTCAAAATAAAATTTTTATTACCCCTTGCTTTGTACAGGAAAAATCTACCTTAGAAAAAGGATACAAGGATGACTTTAAAATATGCTCAGTAACAAGTTTTCATCTTTCCTGAAAAGTAAAAAAAGCAAACCCTATGGGTAAATTTCACCCTATTTCTCATGCATAAAACCTAACAGGCAAGAAAAGCAGTGTGATTCCTCTATGCAGGAAGGGAGTCTCTCAGGGCTCCTTCAGATCAACAGTTAAAATGTTTTGGGGGTAAACTCAGGTCTAGATCACCAGATCTCAACAGGGATGTTGCAAGGATAAATTCATCTCAGATAAGATAAGCTGTAAATGTGAGAAACTAATTACTTTAAGAGGTGACTAGCAGGAGCCCGAGTCCTGGTGGGAATTGCAGGGGCATTCACTTTTGTTAACCAAGCAGCCAAGTTTAACACCTCCAAAGAAAAAAATTTGATTTCTATGTTCTTTCAAGAATACAAATACTATGCATGTAAACATAAGCTCTGTTTATTTTAACATCTGTGGACAACATCTGTGGAAACTAGACCTGATCTCCCTCACAGGAAGTTATGCACCTGTGCTTTCAACTTTAAGTGCAGAATTGTTTTGCTTCTGCTCTCCTCAACAGAAATTATTGCAGAAAGTATTGGTCATACTCATATCATAATTTTTTTTTTAGTGTACCTTGGATAAACAAACTTTTCTTAAATTAATCTGAACAGGGTAATTTTTATACATCATAGTCCCATTACTCAAGAATTTTACTTTCCTCTTTTTTAATTTTTTTTCCTAACACCTTCAGAAATACAGAAGTAAACTTCAAATTAACCTGATTCCCAGGTTAAGTTTTAATGTCTAAAAAAAATTTTTAAAATACATGTGCAACTTGTACCATCTTCTGATCATTTAAGTAAGGCAGAAAACTGTCATTAGAGGCTGATTTTTAAAGCACTTTATTTTCTTCATTCCTTGTGAACAATTTCCTTTTACATACTGGTGAATCATTACCAGTAAGATACAGCCTTTGCTACTCCAAAATATAATGATGAAGTACAAAAAGCAAGGATATTGCAGAGCTGTTAACCCACCCTTCTCCTTGTCCTCCTACTTCTAATGCCCTTAACAAAATACATGTTCTTTTGTCTGTGCATTTATGACCTCTTACCTTCCACTTGTCTGCTAAGCACTTGTCATTTCTCCTGTGACTTTTTCTTAGAATGACCTAACCATTCTGTATCAGCTTGAACTGATTTGAAAACCTCTATTGCTTAAAAGGTGATGAAATTACAGCTACAAATTTTTGTCCCACCATGTCATTTTAACATCTTCTACAAAGTTACAGTTACAAAGTTAGCCAGGGCTTGTCTACCTGACAAAGTTGAACCAGCAAAATGTGAATTTTAGGTTCTATACTTATATATGATCACATATCCTTCAAGTGAGCACTTGCACTTTATGACTGTTTATATGGTTTGAAAAGCGATTTAATATCTAAACCCAAAAGCAGACATATGTCAGTGTGTAACAGCTCCTGATTCCATTACTAACCTGGTTTATTAAGTAATATACATAGTATCAGGGTTAGTGTTGGGTTTAAAGTACTTTTTTTTCCCCTTTACAAGCACTCTCTACTTCGGATTTTGTTTCCCAGATGTATTGGTATCAACCTACATGGAAACACAAAGCATTACAAAAGACTACAAAGATGTGGCTCTTTAAAGATTTTCTTCCACCTTACTATGCCTATCTTGTTACCACCTTATCTGATGCTTGAACTTTTTCCCATTTCCTGAAAGTCATACTTTCTACATATCTACATATTTTTATAAAATGTGAAAAGATTTTCTTCACTAAAACAAAACTTGTATCTAACTACTGTGTTTTTCGCTAGATTTTTTCAGTTTCCTGCCAATATGCTGTGGACCATGATTCTCCAGTGACTCTTGACAGTCCACACTTGGGTAAAGCATTTTAAAATTACCATCATTAAAAAGGAGATAAGAATCATATTCCATGTTTATAGAATAATCTATTTTTTTCTATGAAAGCATTCTCCAACAGATTAATATTTTCCATTTCCAAGAAACAAACTTGAAAAGAAAGTCACTGAAGATGGTTGCACTTCTATTTTTTTCTTAATATACCATGATATTATCTGAAACAGATCTGAATATTATTCATAACAAAATTATGCTTTTTGCATTTTTAATTTTAAAAAACTCTCTCTATTGACAATTTAAAGTTCATCACACATTGAATACCACTTCTAACCTTCTAGTTTAGAAATGTATTAATCATGCAACAGTGGACAGATATTGTTTAAGGATCACTCATTACATATTTTTAAGGTGTCCTTTAGAACAACTAATTAAAACTATAAAAGGATAAAACTAAAATAAAAGCAATAGGTACATCCATACATATATATATTTTTAATGGTTGATCTGCTTTTCCTACAAAAATTCTTGCTGTAGCACCCACAGAAAATTTCTACTTCATTCTGAAGACAAATGATCAATATGCGGTCACATCCCCCTCCCAAAATAGAGAACTCTCCCTAAAGAAAGCACTTTTTTGGGCTTGGTTTCTAAAACTTATCCCAATCTAGCAAACAACTTAAGCATGAAAACAAGGTTAGGCATCCAAGTAGTCCTCTGGATGCAGAGGATTTCATACTTAAAACACGAGGTGAGGGAACCGCTAGGTGTGTGAAGCAGCATCCGTAAGTGCCTTAGTGGGCTGTGTCCAGGCAGCTTACCTCCTGCACGGTTTGAAAAGTCTACATTCTGTTTGAGACCCTTCCTTTTCCGCATTTACTTGCTGAAGTTTGTCAGTTGTATTATTCAATTACAAAATATTTTAAGCACTTGGGGGGAAAAAGCAAAGAAACAAAAACCCGGAGCATAATATTACAGTACCTGGACACACCAAGCTACTCCAGTCAGTCACAGTTTGCCTTCTATTAGAAAGTCTGTGACACATATTAAAATTGTCTACAAAGCCTTTACCATAATAATCTTGCAGAAACAAGCATTGATTCCTCAAATTAATGCCTTTATCCCCTTAGAGAACCCTTACACAAATACTGTGCTTTTACATGCTGTCTCTAGGCAGCAGTGAAGCACTTCTGCCCTATTAAGCACTATTTCTTTAAATTATCTTGAATTACAAAGAAACCCCAAACAAATCACACTAAATATTATTTTCTTTGTAGCAACATATATCTAGTGCTTGCAATTTTACACTTCAACAGTAGATGCGGGCAAGTTTAGTCAGACTCCTGAGTAGTGGATATAAAACATCATGAGTAAAATTTCATCAATTGCCATAAAACCTTTAATATCTTGGTAACCAAAGTCGGTTCAGAGTAACTCCAGAAAAAAATTCTTGTTATTACTTGATGGCTCACCATCTGAAGCGAACTACAAATAGTAAGATAATTGAATTGTTAAACACTGTGGCTTTAAAGAGGCTGAGCATATGAAACTGATTGATTTTATAGAAATATCTTCTAGCCAAATTCTTATTTCACCAGGTCATATTCTAAACCTTTACAAAAGGTAACCCATACTCCAGGAAAAGGTAAGTTCATGTATCCTCTGTAGGCTCCAGTAAAGTTCTTTCAGTTATTTCAGCTAAGAATTGGGTCTTAAAATCCTTTTCCTTTGAACAAGATTTTCAATAACATTTATACCTAATTCAGCTGTAGTCTTTTATATGACCAAAAGTGTCCCATCAAAATTTACTTTTAGCTTTCATTTTATGAGAACTCACACATTATATAAAATTTATACAAGCAAATTCAGTAAATTACTTACCCCCATGTGACACTGAAATGCTAGGATCCAAGTACTTGAATACTCCAAACATATTGCTTGAAAACACAGAATTCTTAGTGAGCTTAATAGCCTTTTGTCAGTCTACTCATGCACTTTGTGTTACCAGCAACTTTTACCCAGGGAGATATTACAAAACAGTAGGAATGAATGTTAAAATCCTCTGTGGCACTTTGCATACATCACAATGTACGTACATTGGGGAGATGGCACAGTGAAGTGGTATGTACACATCAACATCATCAAACAATTCCAACCCACAAGTAAGTGTGATCTTACTTGAAAGGATTTTGTATGGACGGGCTTTAAAGGGACTGTGCTGAAATTCAGACTGAATGAACTACACAGGGGTCCAGGACTGTTGTAGCAGGTTTACATATATAAACTTGCTCAGAGAAAAAGGCAGAGTGACAGTAGTGATCAATGCATTAGTAAATTATAGAAGTTAAAACCTCAACCAGACTGGAGGAAAAAAAGCCAAAAATGCAGAGAAGTGCTGCAGAACTTTTCATAAATCAGACTTTCAATAACATATTCATGACTAATACATGTTCTGTGCTGTAGAGGGTTGTTATTTTTTGGTTTCTTTTTTTTTTTTTTCCTTTTTTTAATATATA
This sequence comes from Rhadina sibilatrix, assembly GCA_013400275.1. Lineage (NCBI taxonomy): Eukaryota > Metazoa > Chordata > Aves > Passeriformes > Phylloscopidae > Rhadina > Rhadina sibilatrix. Next base: position 145,732 of record VWYO01012541.1, on the reverse strand, counting down.
TAATTTTTTTATGATTGTAGTTCTTTTTAAATGTAGATCATAAAGAAAGCATTAAATTTAACAGATCTGTGCCAATACTAGTTGAGTATATGTGGCTGCCCAATATCGACACAGAAAGAACAGAAGAACACCAGATCAGGCATTCTTTTCTTAAAGATGAACCAATTCCAACAGCTGAGGCCAGGACCAGTTAGACACATGGTCTCTTAGTGAACCTAGGCTCATTTCTGAATTATTATCATGGTGATGATGGCTTATGGCACAAAGAACAATCCTGAACAGCGTCACCAATGCTGAACACATCCATTTTTAGGAAAGATGAATCTACAAGTTTTCCCAGGTTATACATCCTCCTTTCTAATTCATATTTATTCAAAAAGTACTGACTTCTCCCTACGACATATTTGTGGGTGAGCTCAGAGCAGCTTGACAAAAAACACTAGTTAAGATGCTCACTGTGTGTCAGATATTGTATATACAACTATAATTGGGAACACATTGATTCATCTGCATAAAATGTCATCTACCAATTGTTTAACTTAGGGCAGCTAGAAATTGATTTGATTTAGACAGAAATACACAGAAAGACATTTTCTACTTGGTTTTCTTTCTTTCTCAACTTATTTTCTTCTGCCACGAGTTCTGAAGCCTGTTAACCCTTTCCTTCACAACAGATTCCTCTATATTTCAAAAAGCAAGCAAGTTCCCTAGAAGAATTTTACTGTATTTGAGAGTGGCTAGTGGCAATGATACAGTAATTAAGCCATTCATATAAAACTATTTATAGTCAGCCAGCCAGGTTCCCAAGATCTGTAGCATTACTTCTTTTCTGGCTTTTCTAACACTAAGAATTTCCTCAGACAGACTCAGAAGGATGATTGTACTGTTTTGAGTCATCTTCATTGTTTGAGGCTTTTAGGAGCGAAAAAATTGGCACCTTGGAGCTGATTTCCTCAGTTGTTTTGTGTGTGCATGTGTACACTTGTGTGGTGGTAGACAAGCCAGTGTTTCTGTCTCGTTGGCTTGTTAGGATTTTTTGGTGTGCCATCTGTGTCCTGATAAGCTGAATTCACGGGTTTTACACATGGAAATAGCACACAGACCTGTTCAAGGAAATGAATAAAATCCAGATTCAAATGCCTCTTAATGATACAAATGGAAACCCTGTAGACACAAAAGCAAAGCCCCATAACAGAGCAATGTTCTGGGAAA
>VWYO01012541.1:128255-144450 GCA_013400275.1 Rhadina sibilatrix | reverse complement strand
AACAAAAAAAAAAAAAAAAAAAAACACAATTACCATGTCAGTGGCCAAAAGGAGTACACAGCTTGGTCATCATGTGGTATGTGGTACAGCCAACCCCACAGTCTTTGAAAATCCCTGTGCAAAAGCAGTGGAAAGCCACCTAAGAGAGGGAAATACAGCTAGGACAAAGTAAATTACTACAATGTGGTGAGAAGCCACTTCAGCTTCAAGTACCAGAGCCACACATTTTTGAGGCATCTCTACATTTAATGTAAACATACTATATCCTGAAATGACTCGTTACTGCATATTTTGACAGAAATGCATTATTTTTTTGCCATGAAAAGGTTTTTTTATGGACTATAAGTTATGAACATAACAGAGGATACAGACTTTAGATTGGATGGTATGATTTTATAGCACAGTATGTTGTTACATTCTGGCACTTCAAAAGGATTGATTTTTTTTTTTCAAGTCTCCTGTTTAGCTGGAGGGCATGCAGATATATTTTGCTAGCAAAAGGGTTAACAGATTACAACCTTTTGAGAAATATACTCTTTACATGCATATAACACGATGGATAGTTAACTGCATGCACATTGGTAAACAGAGGTGAAAAACAAATTAATTGGAAGGTATAGAGTTTATTGTTTGTTCTCTGTTTGATAGATGGATCTCATTATTTTCATTGGACAGAAAAAGCCATAACAGTTTCCAGAGAAAGGAAAAGTGGCAGCTCCAGGAAACTGCTTACAGATGGACACCCAGCAGGCTAAAAATATTACTTCTGTCCACCTCATCAATAAACTGCCTCCATGCAGAATGGCAATTATTTTTTTCCTCCTCATGTTGCCCTTTGTGAGGCATGGGGACTATTATTGATAACAGGGTATGGAGTGCAAAATATGTACAGTAACTCAAACTCATTTACTGTAGTAAATCCATACTGGGTAGTAATGATGCCTTTTATGCCATTATTTAAAATGGCAGTGTGTACTTATCAATGTCCAAAAGGATTAAGTTGATCCTGTGTTTTGCTACTGGCCTATTAATGATTAATGATACAGTTATTATTTGCCTGTGTTAGACACAGCACATTCTGAGCTGAAATAGAAAACTCTGTATTATGTCTTTAATGGATTAAAATTTTGCAAGCAGCAGGATTTTCTGATCTTTCTTTCACCCAGGGATAGATCCTAACTGTACATAACCTGGAGAAGATAAATTCCCTCAGATAAAGGCAACAGGACTACAAATGTGCTTTTCTGGAGTGTCAGCAGTGCTGTCACCCAGCCCTGACCATGGGGTTGAACAAGCCTCACACAATGTGAGAAGCCCTGAGACCCTGGGAGCAAAAGCTGTTTGAGAAAGTGACCACAAATACTTTCTGTATGAATTGCTGACATGCACAAATGGCTTATTATACACTTACAGTCCTCTGCCTTTTCACCCAAATATCCTTTCTGAATGCACAACAAACTGAGCTTATTCTATATGAAGAAGTAGGATCAGTGTTCCTTATAGGGATCCATATGGATCTGCTGACTGGCCAGCTGAATTTCATGTGAGGGAAGCTGTGCAAGGTTTTCAATACTTTAATGTCAATTTCTATGTGGCACATGAATTTTAAACTGAGAAATACTAAAGGCACGTTGCTTTAATATACCATACCCATACAAAGGGGAATAATTAAGGTCCGGAAATATTGTAAGAGCTGCAATGTGCCAGAGGATAGGAGATTTCTGCCTATAAAGTAGGTTAGATGGACACTTGATCTTATTCATCCTAGAAGATCTTTTCCTTTTTCAGCAAGCAAGCTATGTGACAGGAAATGTTAATTTGATCCATAACAAAATCATTACTTCATGAGGTCCAAGGTGAACTGCCCTTCTGAAATGAAAAAAGTTAAGATAATTAGAAAAATTGGAAATTAATTCAATGCAGAGATTAGCGCAGATATAGAAGGCTGTATCCAGAAACCACTAAAGTCAATGGAAATATTGCCACTGAATGAAGTACAGCTAATACAGAATATATTAGCTTGCTGTTTCAGAGAGAATTCCCCTACAGACAAAGAGTTACATCTATGTTTCTGGTGTTGCTATTACTATTGATATGTATCCCTTATAAAGATCTTTCACCTGTGCAGTTTACAGAAATTTGCAAGTGGGATGAAATGTTCTGTATTTCAGACTTTTTAAAAATGTATGAAAATACCTATTTCTATTTCTCATCTCAGCAGCCCTGTTGCTTCATACAGCACAATCTGGGTTCCTACACCTTCACTAGATGAGTCATATTTAAATTTGCTTATTGGTGTTAATACCTGAGATGCTCACCTCACCAGCTGTTCTGTATATGCAAGCAAACCTCCTTTACCACACTTATTGTGTAGAATAAAAAAAATGTTTGATTGTTCATTGTCACCTGAATATTACAAATGTTCAGAGCCCAAAGCCTGATGGCAGCTATGCTTGTGGAACAGTCAAGGTGACACCACTCAAGAGTGATCTGCTTGGAAAATGAGGACAGAACAGCATATACTTGTTTAATACATTTAGTAGTCTCTACTTAATGACCTGAAAGTCATTGCTGTATTTTCCATTTCATCCAGTAGATTTAATGTATTAGTAGAAAGTAAAACCTGAGGTTCCACTACATATATACACCAAAATAAAATCTCCATGCTTTACAACTTCCATGAAACTAACCATCATCATGCCTTCTGAACACAATTCAAATATGACCAAAAAACCCCAAACCTTAACACCTTTGACAGAAAACACTTCTTTTTGTGTTGTTCTCTTGAAGACGAATATTGAAATTTCCTTCTTAAAAACAACCTGACAAACTAAGAGGAGTTACCTCTCAAAATGAGACACTGTATGCTCTCTTTTCCTAGACCCAAGCAGAAATTATAATTACAAAAACATGTTAATCACTGCCAGTGTCCCAAATTTCTAAGAATTAGTAAATTCACAAATGCATAGCCAGAAAGACAGACTCATTAAAAATATATTGAAAAGCTCAACCCCTACCAAAACCATTAAAGTATCCATGTTTCCCAGCTATTTGCCAGAACTTGTGTTGGACTCAGAGCTCTGCAGGACCTGGATGGTAAGGCTACAGGTTCACTTATTAAAATTTTACAGTAGGTCTTCATTCAAAAGTATTTTTACTGCCCAGAATGACACTCCATCTACAGTGAAATGAAATGTCTAATTTGTATTGGAGAATGAATTGAAGATTCTAATTTCTAGTAAAAAAATCCTCAAAACTATAATTTTTAGAGGGCTTTAGATTTGTTTGTGGTTTTTGGTGTGGTGTTTTTACTTGTCTTTGTTTTATTTTTAAGGATACAAAGGCTGGCTAATAGGCATCCTCTATTTTCCTTTACTGTTGTCTGGGGTATCATCAAACCAATAAGCAAAATGTGGATATCATCAGTAAAATCTAAAGCTACTGGGAAATTTACTAGCTTTGTATAATATCTAGAAGAAAAAAAAATTAAGTCTCTCTCTTTTAGAACTACTGTTACATCACTAGGTCTGTCTTGTAGCAATTCACATGACTATGGTTCAGTGTTGGATTATTTTACCAAAATATTGTTTCATCAAGATTTCACAGTCTTGCTCTAGTAGGAGAAAAAAGCAAGTAGATTTTTAAGGGTTTGTTCCCTCCATAAATGAAACACCTCACACTGCTTTAAACTCAATATTTCTCATGTCTATGCACTTAATGCTCTGCTAGTTTTTATGACACTACTTGTCGCACAAGTAAAATCAGGCTACTGGTCTTAGCATTCTTATTGTTCTCCACATATGGTTATCTCCTTTATGACCTAGATGCATTACTTTTTCTCCCTATCTTCAACATGTTAATGAACATCTTTGTTTAATTTTATTCACAGTCACAGCAGCTTCTATTATTCATTCAAGCCTAGAAAGGCAAGTTATTTACCTATAAGCAGAGACTTTTCCTAGCACATTTATAAGCACACATATAAATTAAGAGTTATTATTTTGACCATGCAATAAAGTTTCCTTAGAGTTCTCTAATCACTTTTAGAATTATACTGTAATGAAAATATATTAATCTTATGGTGCTTTACACACTGTAAAAGTGGCATTTCTAATGCAACTAACATATCAGGGCAGGAAGCTGTGGAGAATTAACCTTTCACCATTTCTAAATAAGACAGATAATGAATGAGTAGCCAGAATGTCCTAACAAAAGTTATTTTCTTGTCTTTATGAAGTGATTCTTTGGTTTATCAGTGTGGTGGTTCAGGCCAGGACTGGGTTCCTTTTTGCAGCAGCCAGGGTGTGTGGCTTGGATGTTATTCTATCCCATCTCATGTCACTGTCAGGTGTGGAGAGAAGGGGCTTCTTCTGGAGGAGTGAGGGCGGCAGACGGAGGCATTGGATGTTGTCTGTTGCTGGGGGATTTTGGTGTAAATTGCTCCTTTCCTGTACCCTTCATGATCAATACTGTTACTGTTACAGTAAATTGTTCTTATCTCAATCCATGATCTTTATCTTTTGTGCCTCCAGTTCTCTAACCCCCTGCAGAGGATGGGGAAAGCGGGGCAGAGAGCAAGTGGCACACTCCGGTGATTTGAAGAATCTCTGGGACCACTAAACTGGGGAGTAGCATTCCTCAATCATGACAATCTGTTGGGAAGTACAACATGAGCTCTACTCATATATCATCACTCATAAATAAAACAGGCATGAGCTCAGATTAGTTGCTATACTTTAACAGCTTAGTCCTTCTATTTACTACTATGGATTCATTCCTAGATTATGTTAATTTAGTCATGTAAATAAGAAAAAAACTATTTATCTTTATTAAGAAAACTTGATGTCTAACAAGCAATGGGCAAAAGTGGGAAACAATACCCAAACTCAAGTATTCCAAAGGGTTTTTCTCTTCTCATTTCCTTTCGCATCTCTCCAAAAGTGCTTCTAACATGACACAACAAAATAGTTAGGTATTGGGGACTTTTGAAAGATTTTAATCTTTTCCTAGAAATGGCTGATTTCTCAGTGAAGTATGTTAAGGTGCACTTTTTCTAAATGAAAATTTTGCCTTACTGTACAACACCACACTTGGCAGAACATTGTTAATAGACAAGACACGGCCAGAAACTGTAGTTCAAATTTTTGTACTGAAAATTTTGCTAGCAATAAAAGCTGGATACTTTTTCCAAAACGTTAATACTGATGAAAGACTGTGTAGCTATTGAAATCCATTAAAGTCATGCTGTTGTCTCAAATGAGACTTTCTAAAGACTCCAACTCTTGCAAAAGAAGAAAAAAAGAAAATAAAACAAAACACCAAAAAACAAGAAAAACATTAACTACTTATGCAAGTAAGATAATTAAATATCTGAAGAATTAGCAACAATATCATTCCATATTCCTTGTGTGTATCCAGATATCTATAGAAAGGAGAGCAATGACTATCTAAATATTGTCTCCTATTGCAGTTGCAATGAGATAAACAGAACACAGGTACACATTGGGTTTTCATGACAATGCTAATGTGTCTTACATACTATTTACATATTGGGTGGGGAGAAACAGGCAAAAAAAGAAAGGAATTTGTGTAGCAACCCTGATCTTGGTTTAGTTCTTTTGAAAATTGCAATTCTGATTCCTTAAAAATGAGTTAAATGCAATTTAAAAAGAATAAGCTGAAACACTATAATCACTACCACCATAAAAGAACCACTTAGCCTCATTTTTAAGCCTCTGAATGAGACAAAAGTTACTAGGTTACCATCCCTGTTTTCGATCAGAACAGAATTAAGCTCTTGTGCCTGAGGTTTGCAGCAGTTGTTCAGACAAGAACATGTATGATAACAAAAAGTGGAAACTGATTAATTTTGTCCAAACAGATACAACCCAAACTATGAATTTTATTGCCAATATTATTTAATCTTTCCGACAAGATTGTCAGAAACAATAAACAATTAGCACCACAGTATATTTCCATCAGTCCATATCTCACAGCTACCAACCACTACCATGAACCAAGCCTGGCTTTCTGTTGAACAGAGAAAGCTCATGGGCCAGTGCCTTGACATTTAATGTGTGTCCACGGAATATGGGCCTAGGTCCTAAAAGAGTATTTTCATTTCATATGGCGTGGCAAAACAAGTAAGTTAATTTTTTTATGCCACTTTATCATTATTTAGTTAATTACAGATGTAAGAAGTTTCCTGAAGGGTCATCTATAGAGGAAAAGGGAGATTAGGAGGTAAAGGGTATCCTACAGAGGTGTTCTTAGATATCCTGAGGCTGTTCCTCTCAGATGCTAAAGAGCTTGGCTGTATGCACTGCAGCCAAACTGAAGGGTAACTGAAGCTTTTCTAAAGACAGAAGAATATAACTATGAATGTCACTCCCTAGGGGAAAAAGCAAACAAATAAACAAACACCCCCTTAATTATTTGAATTTAAAAGCAAGTACAACTGCCCAGTAGGATACATCCTCAGAGTCTGCATTGCTAAGCTCTTAGAATTTCAAAAAGAAAATGAAAAGAAAAGAAAAGAAAAGAAAAGAAAAGAAAAGAAAAGAAAAGAAAAGAAAAGAAAAGAAAAGAAAAGAAAAAAAGAGACACACATACACAGCACCAGGAAATGCCTCTTTAGGCAAAAGTAAAAATCCTTTTTCTCACTGACAGTCAAAAGGTTTTCCCAAAATCTTTACCAAATACACAGTAGTATTTTATACACAAATGAGAAAAAAAAGTGGAAAAGAAACAGCAAATTTTGTTACAGGCCACACTCCAAAAACTTCTTACTATTGACCTAGATGTGTATTGTAGTTAAGGAACTCCAGCAGATAAAGAAAAACTTCCCAAGTTTGACAGAAGCAAGGAACATATCACTTTCATGGGGGTCTGAATTCAAAACTATCAGAGCCCAATTTTATTCACTTATTTATCCTTTAATATAGTAGAACAAACGACGGCAAAGATCCTGATCCCTTTAATCCTCCAAATTAGTTCCAGGAAGAGAAGCAATCATTCAGTGAGTGCCAAGGATCAAAGACTATATGGACTGTAAACTGGGACATCTCCTGCCTGCACAAAAGTAGCTGTATGAATAGCAGAGTAACATGTTATTAATATGATGTAATATGTAATTTGGAAGGATTATAATATGAAGAAACAGCCTCCTCAACTACCCCATTAATGATAAATGAGCATTTTGCCACAATGCCATTTCTCTGCATAAAACTGAAATAAGTGAATATTGTCACTTTGCTAATTAGTCATAAGAAAAAGATATTAAACATGTCAAGTTTAAATATTTTACTATGCTAGGCAGACAAAAATTAATTACTGATGATGATATAAATACATAATTATTGAGTTTAATCTATAAATATGGAAATTATAACTCATAAAACTGGTAAAACTCCTATTTCTCCATTTTGCCTAAGCAGCATGATATAGAAACAAAGGTATTTTCAGCAGTTTTGTAAGTACAAAAAAAAGCTCTTGGGAGCCTTTCTTGGAGTAAGCACACATGGATCAAGGCACCAATGGTCCCTATAATCCAAATATTTGCCAGACACCACCGCTTTCCCTTGAAATCTTCCAGCTGCTGATGACTCAGCTTTTGAGCTCTGAACTAATAGCACCATTTACTTTTCCAGTATTAGAAAAGTAATACTGCCTGCTCTTAAAAAGTTTGCTGGATGGTAAGCACTCGTAACTATTAAACACCAGTAAAGAAAAGATTCCTTTCTTATGTCATCTCTCTTCCTCTGTGCAACTTCTTGGTCTTTGCCACACAAAATTCAGGCATAGCATTTGATTTTTGTGCCTTATGCAAAGCATTCTTGTGCTAACTACACATTATGCTTTTCATACAGACCTTGCAAGACCTACAATCATCAGTTTGTACTGCACAGTATCTTTTCCTTCTTTTGCAGCAAATATCTAAGCAGAAACAAACAAGAAAATTCTTCCCCAAGCATCATCCACCAAGGACTAGTTATGCATAAAAAATGACTCCTCAAATTACCATTCAAAGATTTCTTTTATTTATTTTTTTTTCTATTGCCACATTTTTCTATCACTCAACTTACTCTTGAGTAGTTGTTATCAGTAGACAAAACAAAAACTTCTTTGCAAAGGGATATAAGCCAACACTGATGAGCAATAAGCCACTTTAACTTATTTTGACAAAAAAATCGGTTTTGGGCACACATGCCAACCAACCAAAGCCACCAAGAGGTTCAGATACACTAGCAGTCAGGACACTAGCAGTCGACACAAGAGCACTTATTGTTGACTGCATATGAGTATATTAATGGTACTAAGTTGCCTGAAGACCTCTGCAGATCCTGATCCTTACTAGGTGTTCATCTGTTTTGAAAATCACTAATTCTAATTAGATACTGAGTTCTTCTCTTTCCAATGAGGTGCTGTTCTTCAATAACAGAGATTGAGTACTAGAAACAAAACATGAAGGGCACTGAAGTCATGCAAGTTGTTATTTTGCATAGGACAAAAGCATTTCACCATTTAGATACTACTGGAAGCAAGCTGAAGTAACAAATGATATTTTGTGTGTATTGAAATAACTCATTGTTATTGTTACTCAGTTACACTAGGTTGCCTCCTGAGTCACACAATGTGCTGAAGAATACCTCTGCAGAGCATAGAAAACTTGAGGGAGTCAACAATCATGAAGATTTCAGAAAAAACATCAGAAGCTGATGGCTCGGTTGTTCTCACATGCATGTATAGTCTAGCTCCTCTTTAATCCACAATTTTGCTGTGAAGGTTACCAGTTATGGGCTGGTGTGAATGGCAGGGGTTATATTTCAGTGATAATGCTACTCTGAAAAAATAAAAGAAATCAAAGTTCATTTGATAATCTGATCTTCATTTTCCAAAAGAGGTGCCATTAAAATCCACTGATAAAAATATTTGCATTCTTCTTTGAGTCCCCATTGTGTGCAAGGCTTTTGTAGCTTCCTCTAACTGTATAAGATATTAAGGCAGTTCTTCAGCTGTGAAAGCTCCAGTGCCCTCAGTTTAAGCAATCACTATGGAGAATAAAAAATTGAAGCTTTTGACTAGATAGCAAGAGGGAAAACAATCAACCTACAGGGAAATAATACATGGTAGGAAGGGAAAAAAGATAATCACCTACAAGAAGAAACTGAGTAATTTCATCTGCAGTTTTGTAGCTCAGTATTTTCAAGCTATCCATGAAATGCAAGCAGATCAGTACTCTCAATTCAATACCATATTTTAGGGCAAGAATGAGACTTTGATAATTTGAATGCACTGTGATAGTGCATCAAATTAATTTATTCCTGAAGAGCAAAATGGTTGTGTTTCTGAACCATAAACTGATGGCAGAGAATATCAGCAGAAAAAAATGAAAGCTTTATTCCCCCTTTCAGAAGCCAATCTTTATAATGCTTTCATTAGCAGTTAAAAACTACTACTTTGAAATAGAGAAAAAACAGATTTGAAGATCCTGAATGCTATGGGGTATAGTTTTGCTTCCCCATTTTACTAATAGGCAATGTAGAGAATTTATTTTATTGGTTTTACATTTATAAATGTTTTGCTTGTAAAAAAACCAAACAAAAATACAACCAAAAGGAGATGTGGTTGTTTTTTTTTTAATCTTCTAATAATTGTAAAAGGGAAGTTTTTCCTACATTTAAGAAAGAAAAATGAGGAAGTACACTTTTTTCTAGAAGAAAAGGATTCTAGAAGTCTAGGCAAGAAAGTGAAATTTACTCTAGGGACCATGAGTGGAATAAGTTTGTTTAGAACTTAAACAAGCAAACAAACAAAATCAAAAAATATAAACAAAAAATAAGCCCAGCTGAAGGGATCCGGTAATGTACATATCACAATACATATCAATGGAAATTTCTGTTACCTGAAATAGCAGATTACTACCTGGAATATTACTTTTATTCAAGCTTTCTAACACACAAGAATATTCTTTAGGATCTCAGAAAGTCTGATTGAGCAATGTTTTATTTTCCTATCCAAATAAAAGCTATAATTTTATCTCTACTTTGTCATTGTAGTGGATTTAATATGCCCAAATGTAGGTTTTAAACACTATCTAAGCTGATAGAAGGCAATGTGCATTTCCATGAAATCTGCAGACTTGCTCCAAAAGCAGGTTTTTACATTCTGGGATGGAACAGACTGCTTCCTTGTGCTTGTTTCCCTCCAGTAAGTATAGAGGGACTCTAGACAACCAGCTGAGTGAAAGAAGTCAACTTGTTTTCCATTGTTAGGGCAACACTAAGACACAGAAATACCAGCAGAATTATGCTGATGGCAGGGCTCAACCATTCAAGCACTGTAAAGGAAGTATATAAAGAGCTGAGAAAAGAGAAGCAGTGACTTGGAACAGTCACAATAGTAATGTATTCTTTTCTCTATTGTACATTTGAATGGTAAATATCAGCACTAAGGACATAGTTTCCTCACGTATTTTAATCTGTCCACTCCAAGAATATAAGACTGGTATAAAAATTTTTAAAAGAATAAGGAAGAGAAAAAATACTTTGGTAAGTATTCTATCTACAATGATGACAATTCAGGAAAACCTGGCTTCAGATACCATAAGGGCCTATTGTGTAAATGCAACATGGTTAAATCTGAAATTCTGAAGAAAGCTAAAACTTTAAAACCACATCTTTGATATTTTGCTGGTCAAAGGTTATTGCATGCTCTTTGATTCCAGGCTTCCCATCAGTTGTATTTCTTGCAAACTGTCCTAGAAAATCTAGATTACTCTGAGATTTGAGAACTATTATCTGTATTAATAAATGTTTAGTGGCACGACTGCTCTTATTTAACACAAAAAACTTCAAGAGATTTTTTTGCTAGATAACTGATCCCTTAATATTTGGTGAATACTGATTTACAGTCACTGAGTGTCATATACTGTCTTACACTCTACATGTCCAGTCACAGGTCAAATGAGTGACACTACAGCACACCAGTACTTTCTTCTATGATCCAGTGAGTGAAAAAGCTTTGCCTCATTTTCCTAACCAGTGCTAGAATACACACTAAGAACCAGGAAACAAACAGATGAAGAGTTACCAGGTATCCTGGCAGATAAAGTTTTGAAATACAAATATTCTTTTGTAACAGTTGTTTTAGCTGTCTTCCTTTAGCCCAAAGGATGGTTTCCAGACAAGCAAATACTCATGAGAACAGGTGAGTTTTATGGACTGGCAATCATTCTAACAAGCATGTCCCAGAGTTTTGAGAGCTTCAGAGCCATAGAATCCATTCCACAGCTGTCTACAGCCTAACTGCTAATGTAGGCAGGAAAGTCATCCTGCCAATCACAACCCCATCTCTCAAAATCCTAGACTGAATCTTACTCCCAGTCAGATACAGGTGGTTTTATGTTTGTTTGTTTTGGTGAGTTGTTTGTTTGTTTGGTTTGTTTTTTTGTTTTTTTTTCTCCTACCTATGGTTCTCAACTTGCCTTTCCAGGTGGTTGTTTTATGACCCAGAACAGAAGGAAACTGCCTCAGCCATTGGAAGTACCTATTACTGGTCCTGAAAGGCTAGCAAAGAAGCCAGATTAAATAAATCCTAAGCAGAAATGACGACACCTGAGCCACGTTGAATTTTGGCTCACCATACTTGGAAGCTAAAGTGAGCTATTAATTGTTTGCAAATTTCCTAGATATCAAAGGAATATTTTAATGAATGGTTAGAACAAGAAAAAAAAAAAGATGAAGGAGGGGGAGAACAATGAAAATTCAAGGAGTTTCTCATTAATCAAACCAGAACCTATAGATTAAGATACTAAGTTAAAACCTAAATTGTCTAAGGCTGCAAAGAGTGGTTGTGGAGTCTCCTTCTCCAGAGATATTAAAAACTTGCCTGGATGTGATCCTGTGCAACCTGCTCTAAGTGAACCTGCTTGAGCAGGGATTTGGACTGGATGGTCTCCAGAGGTTACTTCCAACCCCAACCATTCTATGATTCTTCAAGTTGCCTGTATTGAATGAAAAACATCTCTGTGTTTTCCTTTTACAAATGCAGCTCAGCCATTAGACACTGAAACTATGTAAAAAGATTTCATCTTCCAACCTAGACAGTTGGTTAAGTTATTCCTGTTTCCCTGACAACCTGTCAGCATTCATGACCCAGTGAAATTCCCAACTGAGCTGCTGATCAGGCAGTTAATAATTCAGAAGTTTCTTTCTTCTGTGGACTTGTGTTTGTCATTAATGACAGCAACTAGCAAAAAGTTCTTCATCTAGTCTATAAATGGAACAAGTGTAAGGTAACACTGGTCATTAAATTAGCCAAATCTTTTCAGATGTTTTTGCCTGGAACCATAGTCAAAACAAAGGACAAGAGCTCTGCTCTCATCAAGAATATGTCATGAACATACCTAGAGTTATCATTAGTAACTTCATCCTTTTTAAATGCTGTTTTATCTCAAACTAGGATGTGAAAATACTCAAAACAGAGGTATCAGCTAATTGCCATTTTACTGGGCTTTGTCCAACGCAGATATATCACTTCACTGACAAAAACCTTACTCCAAGGAGCACAAGGCTTAATTTTGCGTGTGTGTGTGTGCAATCTCTCCATTGAGCAGAACAGATGAAAGAAACATATAAGGGTCGATAGCACTCTTAAACAAAAACTGGAGCACAGAAGTCACTGCATGTCCAACTTTTCCTACTTACTTTCCTTGCTCTCCCGAGATACACCAGGTTCTTCTCTTTTTTTAACCATATTTGGCACGAGATATTTGCCACAATGTTGCCTATTCCTGCACATCCAACCCCAAATACCAGTGCAGCTGTGTGTGGGAGTCAAGGCTATGAAACAGTTGAAATAATGATGTCTTTGGCTCATAAAAAAAATAAAAAATCCAATAGGACCAAATTCACTGCAATATGAATAAGTGGCAATTTCCTGGGTGCTTTGAGTCTTGCAGTTTCTTCATAATTGAGTCCTTCATTAGCATTTTTTAAGCAGCTCTGCTCGTTTTCATTGCTTCACTGAAAGAAAATTATGCTTCAGCCTTACTTTATTTCCAACATTAATACAAGTCAATATTCATTCCCCATTCCCCCACCACTCTCTCCCTTCAAGATTGGGATCTTCTTTTATGAAAAAAGGACATCCTCTGAAAGCCTGGATTCTACAAAAAAATACTTTCACAATTTCAAGAAAGTGAAACCTGAAATTTCAAAGTGTCTATATTTTGGTACTATCAGGAAATTAAAATAGTCTAGCAGTACAAAGACCAGAAAATTAAATTCTCTAAGAATAGTACAGTGCTATTTAATTCCTCTGGCTGAAGGGAGTTTAAAGGGAAGTAAGGCTTAAAGTGCATGAGTGTGTATATTTTAATAATATTTCCTTACCTCCCTCCAGTGCAGGACCACAGCATATTCAGAAAGAATGACTGCATTAAAAGTTTTTTTTTTTTCATCTTAACTAAAACCAATGGGCTCTTTTCTGACATTCTGTGCCTTCAATTCTTTCATCATACCTCAAATACTTCCTGTGATTTTTCAGAAGACCTAACCATACACAGACACATTTTGTCAAGTTTGTACATTGCAATTAGAATAGGCACTGCAACTATGACCATTAAAATAACTGAATTGAAAAAAAATCAAATGTGTACATTGGACTGAGTGGTTTTAGCTTCATTTAACTGCAATAACACTTTCTCTCAGAGTAGGAATTATGCAGAGTCATTTGAGAGCCTAAAAACATGTATCTAGTGCTTTAAAGTATCCTGAGTGTTCTCCAGCTGGTAGTTCTGAAGTGCCTCCCATTAATCACACAGCCTAGCTGCCCTGCCTCTCTTGATGTCCTGGATTATATTTTGTGTATTCCTTTGATGCCTCTGCTTAGGCACCTGGGTTGCTCCTTTTCAGTTTAGTTTGCCTGTATAAAAATAGGAAGGTCTGCTGCTCCATAAAGCCAAAAAGGGGTTTCAAGAGTCACTGATCAGCCTAAGAAATGTGAGGAGGCGGCCAAAATTGGCTTCTGTAATTTGGTACATTAGGAAAGTAGGGGATTTGTTCAGAAAAGCATTATACTGTGCTAGTGATGAATGGGAATCAACCTGCATCACTGAACCAGAATACACAGCCCAAGTAGAAATGAAGTGCTGAAGCACCCCAGGTGGTGTGGTTCCATTAGGAGAGAAGTTAATGAGAAAAATCATGATATGGAGAAACATCAGGAAAAATTAAGTTGAAAAAATTGTAAGAAATGAGGTCTGGCTGCAGTCTACGGGAAGCTGACTTTGAGCCTAAGGAAATGCACTTTATCTCCCAGGCAGGTAGCTCCAACTGAGCTCTAAAAGAAAACTCTTAAGAGCAGATAGACTATTTTAAGAGTGTATGAAAAGACAGAATAACCCCAGGAACAGCTTAAAGTTTTCTGTATTGACAGTGAACTATGAGACACAGTTTAATGAATCAGGATGGAACCATAAAAACCTACTTTTCTTTTAACATTCAATGTAGTAATAAATTTGGATTCATTAAAGCAGAAGTAGCAAACTATAGACTAAAAATAGGACAGGGCAGCAATTTTTGAAGATATTTTTTATAAGTTCTTTATTCAAAGGAATGTATGCTAATGTCTGTTTAATATTGAAAAAACAAACAAACAAAAAAACCCAAAAAACCAAAACAAAAACAAAAAACCCCACAAAAAAACCAAACCAAAACAAACAAAAAAACACCAAAACCACTGAAGCTTAAAATAATCAGCTTTTTAAAAAGCTTTTTTCTTTTTAAAAAGAAAAATTATGTGTTTGACTGCTTTTAGAGATCTTTTTCTAAGTTTATTTACTGTGAGCCTAATCCAGTATACACTGAAGCAAGAGGGAATTTCATAAAACAATTGCAGTCTATGAAAAGGTGTTATGACAAGATGTTTCATCCTCTAGCACAAAATCCACATATTTCAATACAGCATTTTAAAGATAAACATGAACAAAAGTTCTCTAATTGTACCTAGACTTTTGAAACAGGCAGTGCTATTTCTGGATACTTTAAAAACATATTTCCATATCTAATCTGAAAAAAATCAAGTTCATTATATGCAACAGTAGAAAGAAACAAACCCCAAAACAGTCCAATAATGTCTAAGGGTGCATTACCCATAATTTTTAACTATTTAACCATTGTAACCATGCATGTTATGCTGTGTTATCTTTTCTACTCAACAAAAGTTATGGCAGTTCACTATTTTATTTTCCTGCTATGATGTTCTGGCTTGGATTCTGGCTTTCTTCTGGCTTATCTTTCAGATCTCACAAGAGCACCCTGATCTTGCCACTACCCCAAGCACCCAGCTGCAATTTCTGCCAGGCTGGGTCTTATATATTTTAAAGAGTTGTTTATTCTTAAAAACATTACAGGGTCTAGATGGACACGTCTGTATCCAGCCTTTACTCACTCAGTAAAGGTTTGCTTCACAGAATCTGTCCATAACACTGTAAATATTGGGGGAGGTGGGAAGGAAGACACCCAAAAACCCCAAACAAACAAGCTGAAGGTACCCTGCTGCTAATACAATTCATTCTCCTTTAGGACTCTATATATTTCAGTCTTGTACCTGCTTTTACATTTATTTAGGATATATGCTTCAACTCCTATCTTAAGTCAATTTTTAATTCCTGCAGAAATTGTTCCATTGGTTGTCACTGTGTTTTACCCAAAAAAACCTGATACACTACTCCCAGATTAACCTGTTGTAAAGCATACTGCCCAATATTTCCCTAATCTTTATAATGGGATACATTTCAAAATCTACTATCTATAGATAGCAGGGTGGCTGTGTCAATCTCACTGTTTTGCCCCTATGGAAGTTTGTAGAGTAGAAATTATTAAGCAAACCAATGCTAAGGAAGCAAAAGCAAAGAGATGAAGTAGGTTTTTTTGCCTCCTAATCATTATTCCTGCCCACACATGAACAGATAACTTGGTCCTAAAACACACCCAGCCCTTACTACATCAAATCTCCCTGGCACCTGGCAGCTTAGCAGGCTACCTTATATCTATGGCAGTCACATACACAGTGGAAGGGCTGGTGCCTCTGAAAATGAATGACCCACTAAAATGTACCCAGTATCATGATAGCTTGTGTTTCTAGTAAAGATGTTTCTATACTCTCTCAAAAACAAAACAACAGCCAAAAA
>VWYO01012541.1:117860-128236 GCA_013400275.1 Rhadina sibilatrix | reverse complement strand
AAAAAAAAAAAAAAAAAAAAAAAAAAAAAAAGAAAATTAGGAAAATATTGGATAACAATACTACAGGGGTGTGCAATTCTTTCTTCTGTTCCTTTTAAACCTCAAAATGAATATTCTAATTTTTATATGTTAAGTGGATTTGTATTTGGTTAGCAGGTTTGGGGTGTTGTTTGTTTGTGTTGGGGTTTGTTTTTTTGGGGTTTTTTGGTTGTTGTTTTTTTGTTGTTGTGTTTTTTTTTTGTTTTGTTTTTTTTTGGTTTTTTTTTTTTGTTTTTTTTTTGTTTTTTTTTTTTTTTTTTTTTTTTTGGTTTTTTNTTTTTTGGTTGGGCTTTTTTTCCTTTTTGGTATTGATGGGAGGGTGGCTGTGGGGGTAGGAAGGTAGACGAATTACCACCACATTTTCTGCATTACATCCTAACCTGCCAGCAATATTTTCCTCAGTTCATGTATACCTGATACCTCCAAACTTTGTTTGTTTGGTGTAAAAGGAAGAAGTTCAGAGAGGAGGGTAGCCCTAGGACATAACAAACTAATTCCCTAAGAATGTGTAAAAAACCTCAAACCTTGCTGGACTGAGAGTCACACTATAGCTTGTGTGCCTTGCACAACCTCCAGGGATGGTCAATGGCTTGTTCTTGACAACAGGCACAGAAATCTTTCATATTTACAGAAGAAATTTTCAAAACCTTAAAGTGAAATAGCATTGACTGCAGGCATGGTTCACTGTAACCATTCTTCTGGTTAATGTTTCGTAAGCGCTAGATGGAGAAGTAGAATTATTAAAAACAAGGAAAAAAATGTCTGCTATTTAATTCTATAATTTTATGCCAGCAATATTTGGTTTTATGGTCTCTGGAAGCCATTTTAGGAGGCATTTTTCCAAGGAAGACAACAAAAAATAAAACCAAATCCCCCTATTCTTACACAAAAACATAGCTAAAAGGCCTACTTTAGACTGTTACTTGTGCTTTCGGGTTTTTGAAAAAATACTGAATGCTTTTAGTTAACATCATGGAGCCAACATTTTCCTCATACCATTTGAGTTCAGCCCTAAACCTCTCCAGGAAAAAAAAAAAGGAAATTTTATTTACCTCATAAACCTCATGCTACTTGGGTAAAAATGCATTTTGCAGGTGTTAGCCAAGGAAGTGATTATAAAAAAATTAAAATACTAAATATAGGTTTAAACTAATCACTTCAGTGGTTATTTATTATCAAAACCTATTGGAAATGAAATCTTACTAGATCTTCAAAAATTAAATTGCAATTGCAGCCTTCAATACAGTGTTCAATACAGTAGGGAATTCTAAGGTATCTCTATTTTGAGCTATGAATACTAGCAACACATTTTGAAATGTGTGCTAAATTGCTGTTAATCAAGGTAAATCAAGCTTTGCTTAATCACAGAATCACTAGGTTGGAAGAGACCTCCAAGATCATCGAGTCCAACCCAGGTCTAACACCTCAATTAAAAGAATAAGAATACGTACTTTCAAAAGAAAGTAAATAATTCAGTTTTATTTTCTGTCTACGTTTTGAGGGTATAATTGTTTGAAGACAGACTATCTAAACTTTTCATAAGGAGATGAAATAAATCCATCCCTTTTGCTTTTTTTAGGGAATAATTAAAAAAAAAAAAGTTAATTAATAGGCAAAGGAAAAAGCAGTTCAATTCAAGGAACGTGGCTACAAGATGAATGAGACGTTACTAATAATGGTACTGTCACAGTTAACAATTTTACTGCTTACTGGAAGCATGGCCAGTTAGGCTAGAATTACTTAGTAGCACAGTCTCTGCAACCCAGTGGTATTTTTATTTGCCACTCAGCTGTTGGAGGAAAATGCAAGTCTTTTAATGCACTATGAAATCAACCAGTAAAACGCCTCAGCTTATGAGACAGGCTGACTAGCATCAAGGTGATATATCACACATGCAGGGTGCTGTTCACTCTACTATGGTACAGTGAACTCAGCCTGCAAAACTACAGTATCCGCCAGCAGGCACTTACCAATAAAAGCTTTCCAAGGCAAATGAGGGTGTCTGAGGACAGCTTTAAAATATTTTATTGCTCTTAACTTTGCAGAAAGCACAGCAGGGGTTGGAGAAAAGGAAGGGGTTTTCATTTCTCTTCTTTAGTGACTACACACAAAATTTGGTTCCCAACGTAAATCAGATCCTGCTTCTAACTACCAGCCATTTCTGTGTAAGGAAGTTCTGGCTGGGCTCTTTCTAGCAGAAGCATCCATATTACCTTAAAATACAAAGAACATTCTTATTACTTAAAAATAAAAAGAGCATTCCTGAACACATCCTTAATGCTTTGATCAGGCATTTCTGCCACAGTCTCAGATAATTCAGTGTTTACAATATACAAGAATTACAGGTGAAAAAATACCATAATTGTTTTCTGAATAACTACAGTCAGGTACATTAATATAGCCAGCATAAAATTATTCTCCAGTATCAGAGGACAAGGAAGAGACAGTAAACAGATTAGATCACCTAACTTTTTCCTTATACATGAATTCTATCAGATAAAAATACAAAGCAAGCAAAGGAAGTTAAAACCCTCAGTCTTTACTGCAACCATGTAAAAATATTCAGGGAAGTCATACCTTCCTGAGCTAGTCATAGTAATGATAAGAATCACAACAGGTTATGAGGTAAAGGCAAAGGACAGATGATACAATAAACAGTACAAAATTGACAAATTTCAGAAACACCCTTCTTGAAAGGAAACACCTCTTTACGCAACTTACATGTTTAAAGATAAGCATGCTCAGGAGTAGATAAGCATATGAAAACTTAAAAGTTTATATCAACAGGTATTTCAGGAGGGCTTCAGCCTTCTGCTGAAGCTGTTACACTTTTCCTAAGCCAAAGAAAGGGTAACCAACATTCTGGAGGGCATGTTTGGGTCAATGAATGAAGAGAATGGAAAAAAACTGACCAGATTCCAGCCTTTTTATCAGGCTGTTGATGATGGCTTCACTACCAACAGGTAACGACACTGTCAAATCATGGAACATTGCAATGCAAAATTCAGTGTAGCATTGCTCTGTATTCCTGCTGATCAATCAGCTTAACCTTTCTCCATTTCTCAGTTTTCCTTCTATAAAAGAAGGGCAAACAGGCCACAATAGAATCTCTAATCTAAGAAAAACATCCATGAGCCTTGCCCATGTTAGATTTGCTTGGTTGGGGGCTGGACTCGGTGGAAAACTGTGAGCAGAGGAGTTAAAAAAAGAACAGAAACTTCTTCTAAGAGATGTCCTTCAGTTTTAAATAGAGATTTTTTGAGAATTAACACCACTAAAAATAAAACTAAGTCTAGGATCTACAGAAGAAATAGGCATCTATTACACACATCATAGACAAATAGCTCATGATAGATGCTGAGCAGAGTCAGTGCATCTATAAGCCAGCCTTTAATTTAAGTTCTATTTCTGATGTAGCATATCAAAACAAATTACTCCACACTTACAGTTTTGGTTTGACTTTTCTCTGTTTTACAGGCTCCCTCCTGAAGTTTCTCTACAGATGTGATGAGAGATTGTTTGCTTGAAAAGGCCAAAAAAAGTGCTTGAGTGGACTCAGGTCAGCTGTTGCTTAACTTGTACGAGCAAAAAGGAAATTCATGCAGAAGAGAAGAAATCACAGGAAATACAAAATATTCTCCAAGAGTCACACACTGAGAAGAGAAATACTCCAAATAGTCAAAGCAGTCAGATTTTGCACCATCCAGTGTTTGGATAATACAGAAAGTGTCTAAGGTTCATTAGCGTAAGTTCCAAGATCTCAATAAAAAAATCTCACTACTAGAACTATTAACTCTCAATCCTACCCTGGATATGCACTTTCTTTTAAATATCTTGCTGTGCGTACTATCGAAGAAAGACCACCAAAATAGAGGCTCTTGTTCCTAGAAGAAGAAAAGGTTTTCTAAAGCTAAGAATACATTTTTACAGGGAAAATATGTATCATCATGGCATGTTAGTTATTGCAATGTTAATATATGGATTCATTACTTGTTGTGAGTGACAACTGAGTTCTTTGCAAACTGCACAATAGAATTCTTTGATTCCCCACTGCAATTAATTATTGCAACAGTGGAAAAAAAAAATCTCAAAGTTCCAGTTCTCCTTGTCAAATTGTTAATATTTTTGTAAAATGGAATAAGATTCTTAGGTCCTTGATTAAAAAACCCCCAAACAAACAACACTTTAAATGTGGCTTCATAGAATCTCATTCAGGGACTAACATTTATTTTGAGCATTAGAACAAAGGGATCAAAGAGATGAAGTGTACTTGTGCTTTGAAATGTGGCCATAAAAGTGGTATCATTATGGTCTATGCTTATTGTATTGCGATGACCAAATGTGCTTGATTTATATACACTTTTTTTTGGTCTAACTTCCAAAGTAAACTCAACAAGGGAGGTTATTATGTAAATGTGTACTACACTCACCAGTGGCACAATGGCATTAGAACAGTATCACTGGAAGAGGGGTATGTAAAACAAAATGTTAATTTGGGGAAATAATCACAAGAAACATGCTCTCTAGCTAATATGACCTTTTGTACAGACTGGTAGAATAGTTTGCAATAACAGTATGTTTTTGTTTTCAGTGTTTTGAGATATTAAAACTGAAGACTATATTCTTCCTTTAGTATGAGAGAGCTGAAAACACTGCCCCAAAACATTTCATCAACTACAATGGCTGCAGTTGCCTTAAAAAATTCACAGCACTGGCATCTGTTATGAACAAGACAGGCAGAGAGACAGGCATCAGAACAGAGACTGATAAATACCCAGAAAGAATGGAGATCTGACTTCTTGGAGAAAAAAATCAGTGCCTGGTAGCTTGAGGAAGAATAAGAAAATTGCTCAGAATGCAGTGTGAGGTGAAAGAACACAGATAATTATTGCTAGGTTTTGTTTGGAATTATTTTTGTAATGCTTCATGTTAGTTTATTTCTAACAATGTTAATAATTGGATTCATATAGTGATGTGAGATTTTATGACCCAAAGAACTGCAAATTTTGCAATTTGCCTTTGGACAAACAAAAAGGAACACATGAACACAAAAGAATTTATAGCAAATTAAACAGTTAATTTAGTTATTTTATTATGGAAACCCATAGCAGTGCAGAAGCTATAAAAATGATCATGTCAAGGGGTGAATAGCTCTCATGGCATCAGTTAAACAGTATGTATGTTCTCAGAAGGAATACCACTAGTCTCTCCTTTTCACATGCCTGTTTTTACTTTATGCCCAAGTGGCTATATCAGCACTGCAGAAAGCCCACAAGATTCAGAGTTTATCAGGCAGTGTCTACCTAGGAATATAACAGCTCACCTGCTACCTGAATGTCTTCCACCAGAGGACCTTGGCTGGCCACCAGATTGGTGCAAACTGATCCGTTCTCTGTTCCATTCCAAACTATCTGCAATACCAGACTGTATATTGCGTTCATTTTCTCTCTTACCTGTACAAAAACAAATCCTAGAGCCTGCAAGCAGTCATGTATGGATGTAGGAAACCCATGGTACTATGCAGAACATAAATTGTGCAAATGCTGAAGATCTCTGCACTCCATGCAAAGGCATTAATTGCATTGCCTTGCATCCTTATGCTCCCTCTAAAAATAGTTCATGGTTAGATAGAGTCCAAAACTGGAGACCAACATGCTGCTGACACAAGCTGAAGATTCTCAGCTCTCCACTGGTTTATCATTGCCATCTGTCTCCTGATGCAACATCAAATTACTTGGAGAATCAACAGCGCTGTGCTCTGATTTTGTTTAGCAGCAAAACACACACACATGACCATTTCTCATGTTTGGTGATGGGACTGTTTCAGTCAAACCTAACAAGCTAAAAATGACCATCTGAATTAGAAACTTCCCACATTTGATGTATGTATTAGAACAGACTCTTTATTCAGTCAGTAAAATATGTACTTAAAAGGAGGCTGAAGAAATGTTCTTCTGCTTCAGATGGTAATCAGGGGAAATTAGACAGAATTATTATTTAATACACAAAGAGTAACATGCCTTAATTTAATACACTTCTGTTCCACCTAGGACAAGGGTACACTGCTCAATATTCTTTTGATAGCAACGCCACAGATACTCTAAACAGAGACTCTGCTGATCCTCGGATCCAAGCCATCCTAGTCATCTTCTACAAGACAAAGTTTACTAATTCAGGCTGGGCAGCACACAGGTCTGACTTTACTGCTGGCATCACAAAAATGCTGCATTGACCAGCATTGAACCAGTGTGTTCAGGTGAGCATCACCTCAAGGCACTTGAGTGCTCTGCTGACAAAACCACAGAGTATGTCTTGCCATTCTTCCCTTAGACCACAAGAAAGAACTTCTTGTAAACTGGCTTCTTCTGGATTACATTGGGATTGCTGCATCTGAGCACAAGAAAGGGAGATAGAAGAAAAGGCCCCAAGAACTGTATACATTTCCAGTCACATTGAGCACATTTCTCTGGGAACAGGATCTGTTTTCTGAGAATGGAAAATTTTTTAATCTACTCGTTCACTCTTTGTAGGGGAAAAAAAAAAAAGGCGCCACAACAACATATGGATTTCTTTTTCTTCTACAGCTGTCAGAAAGCTCCAAATAAAACTCCTGTCATTTTCTCTTTATTACCAACATTAGAGCTCTCACTGTAGCTGTGTATCTGTAGGACTTTTCTGGAAGCTCAGAATAAAATGGATGCATTTCAAAGCTAACTACAGTCTATTTATAATCCATCTGAATGCACCTTCTCATCTGCAGCAGGTTTGTGAATTCATATTCAGTATAAAACTGCAGGGGCTGTCAACCCTTTCCAACAGATATCCTTAGTGTTATTCCTCTGTTCTCTCACAACAATTGTGCTTCTTGCAAAAACAAAACCCTAAGTAATAACAAAAGTTTCAACACTGCATGTCCAACTCATCACACCCAAGTACACTTTATACTGTGGAAGTTTTCACAATTACTCAGCTGTTTGGAACAGAAACTTAAAGCAAAGATTCTTTATTGGTTTAAGTATGATGCTGCTTTGTGATGACGGCATAACATTACATGTATGTTCATAGTTATTTTGAGAGCACCAAAGACTAGAGAGAAAGTGACTTTCTACCAAAAGTCCTATTAACAGAAGCGGAATAAAATATATATATATAAGATATTTTTAGACCTCTCATGATGTTGAAACTCATGATTCATTAATATTTTAACTTTCCAGCCTGGAATATTTTATGTTCCCCTTTTCATTTAGTACTTGAGTAACCACTCGAGTCATTTGAGTGAATATACAGGTATCCATACCTGTTTAGGTTTCATTGATTCAACATTCAAGAGCATGCAATTTCCTGGGAAAGAAAGCTGTTACTGGAATAGATCAAAAGCAGTTTTATATTGTGTCTTTAAGACAAGTTTGTTTTCTCCTTATCTTACACATTCTAGGAAATAAAAGAGCTAGAAACCAAAACAAAATTAAAAAATCCCCAAGCATTCTCCTCTGATTTTCAACAAAGTCCAAGATGAAAACAGAAAGCAAAACACCCCAATGTCCTACAAAACTTTAGAGATTCCCTTTCACTTCACCAGAATGGGATTTCATGTCTCTCACCTTTATGAAAATAAGAATATTATTAAACTAAATGCTAGATATAGAAAATATTGTCACTTGTGAAGAATTTTTCTATGTTCTTAATAAGATCAACTTCAAGTAGAAAAAGATTGCTTTTAAGTGAAACCTTGTAATTAGGCAGTAGAGATATTTTTGCTTCTTACTGAATGTTTCATTTCATTAGTTTCCAAAGATCATTCCTCTCACTTGGTAGTTTTCTCACCTGAACAATTCACAAGACAGTTTGCAACTCAAACCTGCGCCAAGATTCTCAGATATGTTCACCTTCATTTCAACCAAATATTAACATGATTATCACACTGGGTTCTGATCCCTTTTAAAAATCAGACCTGACAGCATAAGTGAAATCCTTGGCAACACTGGTCAGCTTCTATAAAAGAGCTCATCACATATCAGCTGCTCTAGGGAACTCCTCTCTCCTAGATATAATTGAAAAAAGACTTTTGAGGCAGCAAGCAATTACTAATCTATACAGGGGAAGCACTGTGTGAACAAACTGTAAGTACTGATAATTAAAAGCTGAATCCTGATACTACTGTAATCTTTATAAATCTCTATTTACTTCATCAGGGTTGAGATTCTGTCATACTACTATAAATATATTTGGACATTGCTGTTCTCTCATTTCGAATGATGTACAGAGATGGTAAAAAATGGGTTGCATTTATGCCCCTGCCCAGCCCCAACACTGCAAAGTCTTATAAAATAATACTATGTCAATGACAAAGGCATTCAGCCAAAAATCCCAGAATGTTTACATCTGCATACACATAAACATCTGCGAACTGCATCATGAAAGACATTATTTGCAAGGTAAGGTTCAAACAGAGGTGTCTGCATAATTTTTGAAGATGGCAGTTTGGACTCCTTCCAAACTTATCTGCAACATGTTAAAAAGGTCTGAACAACATTCCCATTCTATTCAGTGGCTTCTCTGCAAAATAATGTTCTTAAACAAAATACCATAATAGCTTTACAAAGTGTTTTCAAGGAGTCACAAACACTGGTCAGGATGTGAAGGATCCAAATGAGGCACATTAAAAATGCATGCAGTTTTCCTTTCAGCTAATGGTTTGCTAGAGTTCAGATGTACTAGCTGGCTCTCAGAAGCGGTCAGAGGACATTTATGTTCCCACCTCAGTTAGGCCTTCTTTGTGGGTCTGTCCTTAATGCCTTGTAGAAACTGTCTGTTCTGCTATTTCCCCCCCCATTTATACTTCTTGATTTCTCAGGAAGTGTATTATTGAATATCTTGACATTTGGAGAGGACAACAAATGCCAGCATCAATCCTATTGTTATTTCCTAGGAAGTCTTTGTTGTTGATTTTGGTTTTTAAACACATCGAATTACACTTCAATTCTTACCCAAACATGGATAAGAGGACAAAAAGCAAACCAGGAAACTGCTACCTTCTGAACAAGTGTGAAGGAAATGTAGATGTAGTAGTATTTCCCCAATGAATTCCCCTACCATCAGGAAGATGTTGTTGGTTTGGTTTGCAGGCTTTCAAACTTTGAGCCTACAAGCTTTTTCATGCACTTCAAATGGAATTTCTACATGATGGGAATTTTCAGTCTGGCTAACTGTTAATGGCTCAGACTACCAGCTAGCAATTTCTGTGAACAGTCCAGCCTCAACTTACTTCAGAGTTGGTTTTCCACTTCTTTGAAGCTTTGTTTCATTTGTTATTTTAAAAGTGAAGATCAAAATAAGACCACTCATCTTCACCTCTCTCCTTAGCTTTATGTTAACACATCCTGTGAGGTGCCAAGTCCTGCACTAACTCTGATGACTGGAGAATTCAGCTTAACATATCAAAATAAGTACTCAAGCCTCAATATTTATTGAGGGAGCAAAACAAGACTTCCCTGGTAATGCAGAATCAGATGACAAAGCTAATTTTTTATCAAAGAATTGAAAAAAAATCCTCATCTTATGTGGTGCCTCATTATTAGGTATCTGCAGTTTTGATGGTGTGGCTGTTAAACCTATTTAAATGTAGTGGGTGTGAAAACACATTATTTACATCTCACAAACTGAAATGCTTTCAAGTCTTAAAAGTGACTAAACTCTCTGTCCCCACAGTAAAACACAAACAAGAAACACATCTTGCTATACAGATTTTAAGATGTGACATAAATATATAGCTATAAATTAAATCTTTTTTCCCTGTAAAGAAAAAAAAAAAAAACAAAACTATTAAAAGCCATTCTGCCAAGCATTTTTAATAACAGATTGTGGAGACCACTTGTGAAAACAAAAATCTCTCTACTTCTCTACTTCATTGTGCTCAGAACACACACTGTGACTAAAGCTATAAAAATCAAAAGAAATGTGTTCACAGAAATTTTTAAAATTATTTCAAACTTTTAAAGTGGTCAGGTGCCATGCCATATAAATTGACACAGAAATAACAGACAGTCTAAGTTTTACCTAAAGGGTCAAGAGAACTTCCCCACACAGTTGTACCTAATTTCATGATCCACTTGAAATACTTGAAATAAGTATTTTACCTCTCAGAAAATTCTCCATCTATCAATATATGCATTCATTAATATTCATTATAACAAAGTGTTCTTTATCTGAATTCTCCACACTGACTACTGGATACAACACAAAAGGACCTTCCACCAAATCACACTATCCAGTAGGTATTACAGTGAGAGTCCTGAAGGTTGTTTGGTTTTTTTTGTTGTTGTTGTTGTTTTTTTTTT
>VWYO01012541.1:88155-117734 GCA_013400275.1 Rhadina sibilatrix | reverse complement strand
TGGTTTGGTTTGTTTTTTTTGTGGTTTTGTTTGTTTTTTGGGATTTTTTGGTTGGTTGGTTTAGTTTTTGGGGTTTTTGGTAACTTAATTAGGCCTCTTGCTCATTTACCTTCAAAGCTGCTTCTTTGCAGTGGCCATGTATGATGGTAATGCCAGCAAGGTATGAAAGGTAGCTCCCAGGGCATCATGACAAAATAACTTTTTTTCTACAGGAAAGGCCTGTTTGTTAGCCATCGTCTGTCAGAGTCCCTGGCTGAAAATCCTCTAAGAGTTTTGATGCCCAAGCAGCAGCACTGGAAGCTGTCCATGTTAATGCAGTTTACCATTATTTCCTTTCTTGGCTTCTGCATGTTATCTGTTAAAGACTTCCCAGATAAGATGCAAGATAATCACAGAAGACTGCATTTTGCCTACTAATACAAATTGCAACAAATGGTCAGTCTAGAGAGATTCAGCTCACAAGGCTGAACTCACTCCTTCTGACCAACCCCCTGAGCATTTCCAGCACAACTTTTCCTAGTATTTGAGTAATAATAGGTTACGTTCTTCTAGGCTGTATTTTATTTATAACCAGGATGACAGTCATATGCAATCTGTAAGGCTCAATTTCATTCCATGTGATGCTTTCCTACATTTCTTCAAAGGAAAGAGCACAATGGTTATCCCCTCACAAGTGCAAACTCTAGTAGTGCTGCCCACCACAGGATGAAATTATGAGCTTTAACAACTAAGTGCAGTTTGACATTCACCATAAACCACTACTTAATTCTAAGCAATCTCTCCATGCTCATCCATGCCCTCCTTCCAAGGCTGTCCTTTGAGAGAGTACTATTAGTTTCTAGAATCTTGTGCATATTTTTATGGCTGGGATATCTATTCCAAGCAGACTCAGTCTATCTTCACCTTTCTCTTGTCATTCTGATTTGAGGTTCTGTTGCCAGTTGGAATTGATTTGCTATGAAAAATTGCTATGAAAAAATGTACATACCCTAGGATCACCATGATTCTATTCATATATCTACTGCTGACTTTAAAGAGGTCAACTCATAAGCAGAAAAACAAATCTAAGAGAATAGCATTTGTACCATGTAAAAAACCCACATAAATTATACATGGAAACCAGTGAATCACATGCCAACTTCAAAGCTTCCAGTAAAGTGGGTTTATATAGAATCAATAAGGAAAAGAACTCCAAGATCATTGAGTCCAACCTTTGAGTGAATATCACCATGTCAACCAAAAAAAAGTGCTAAGTTCCACATCCAGTTGTTTCTTGAACACATTTAAGGATGGTGATGTCACCACTTTGCTGGGCAGCCCGTTACGATGCTTGACAACCCTTGCAGTGAAGAAATTCTTTATAATCTTGCACCTGAACCTTCCCTGGCACACCTCGAGAACATTTCTTCTTGTCAAGTTGTCTGGGAGAAGAGACCCATCCCCACCTGGCTGCAACCTCCTTTCAGGCAGCTGTAAAGAGCAAGGTCACCCCTGAGCTTCCTTTTCTCCGGGCTAAATCACTCCAGCTCCCTCAGCTGCTCCTCATAAAACTTACTCTCTAGACTCTTCACCAGCTCTGTTGCCCTTCTCTGGACTCATTCCAGCACCTCAATGTACTTCTTGTACTAAGGGGCCTGGAACATGGCACAGTACTCAAGACACAGCTTCACCAGTGCCAAATCCAGGAGGACAATCACTTCTCTAGTCCTGATGGCTGCATGATTTTTGATAAAGGCCAGGATGCCATACTCAACATTTCATGAAAACCACTTGCTTGAAGCTAGTAAAGTGTGTTAGGAGCTCTGCTATACATTTTTTACTGTTAGCAAATGCATGCTTTTTTATACACTTGCCTAGGACAGAGAAGTCTCTGTACCAGGAGTTTCAAAAACAAGAAGTAATTTTCCAATGATCTGACTGTTTGAGAATACTTCAGCACAATAATGAATATGCAGTTACAGCTCATGCAGACATGCCAACTCTTATGCAGCCAAGCAGATGCTGCCAATGGTGCAAACACAGCAATGAAAAGGGCTGCTTGGGCTGGCAATAAAACTTTGCAAGAGGCATCTCCCTTTAATTAAGCTGACAAAAGACTTTTTTCAGAGGAAAAATATTCCTCAGATGATGATAGGAGTGGTAAAAGAACCATTATGAAGAATTCTAGTTGGATTTTCAGTTTCTACATACCAATCTCTTCCCTCTTCTCAACATTAAGTCTTACTCAGCATTATGTCTCACACAACAAAAGGCAAATGAAAATCTGCAACAAAAGGGAATAATATACTTCTAGGGCAAAACAGCTTCAATATATGCAATACCATAAAGCACTTTCCCACACTTTTATTTCTGGGGTTTTTTTCCAAAAACTGATTTAATGGTGTAGCATGTAAATGAATTTTTATTCATGAATCAAGCATACAACAGACTTGGAAAACAAAATAAAACGTGCAAATCTATTGAATTTCCATATTAGTTCCCCAGATTATAGGAGAAGGTGGGTTTGTGTTAACACTTGATTTCACAGGTAAATGTCACCTAATACTCTGAAAGAGAGGTGATCTGATGAAAACAACTAAAAAGAAAGTGTTGAGTACTGCTTTGCATGTGTACACACTAGGAATAACCCAGCCTTTAAACTCAGGAAAAAAATTAATTTCCCTTGTTAGAAAAAATTATCCAAAGGAGCTAGTCCTGTATAGCCTGATGTTAACAGAGAAACTGACAAGTGACTGAATATTTTAAGGTTCAGGAGAACCAGTCTGTTGTTGTTTAACAAAGGCACAATTCTTTGCCAGATAAATGTAGACAGTCTCCTGTCATTTCCCATCCTGGTTATAAATATTCAATTATTGGCACAGAGGAACCTACCAAAAAAAACTCCTTGCCCACTTGAACAGGTGACCGCATGCAGGACTGCTTGCTGGGAATGTTCACCCAAGCACCTCACTCCTGATCTCTGCATACATATAAATACAAATACTTGAGAATTCTGGCTGTTACAGGCAAAAGCAGCACCTGAAAATTATAGACACAATCATAGCATCCATCCAAAAAAAACAACCTGAGTGGTTACAAGCAAGCCTGGTACAGCTTAAAGGTTTTGTACTTGCAGACAGAGAATGGGCTGAAAATGTCTTGAAACTGAGGCATACGTATTTCAGAAAAGGTCCTTAAGAGTATGTCTTACATGTGCAGAGATCACAATCTGTGCTGCTCCGAGAAACGACAGTCTGCACATAATCATTTTTATAAGGACTGAACTCAAAAAAAAAAAAAAAAAAGTGAAAAGTAACAATAGTTAGCAGTATCTAGCAGTGATAAATTGCATCTAGTGCCAAAGAGCAATGAATGGAAGGCATTATTCTGCAGCTGAATTTCCTGCATAATCATAATCTGAACTGGTATTTTCATCATTTTTTAAGAAATTGGAGTGTAACCATCTCACTGTAGACAGAAACTTTTAATTGTGGGTGGCAGGAGATACTTATAGCTATCAAATGTATCAAAATACAATTTAGAGGAAAAGGATACTGTGTCAAGGCAAATCAACAAATGTTTATCTCTTCTGTGACTCAGCTAAGGAAATTTGCTGAGATGCAATTGCAATTCCATCATGTCTTTAAATTAAAAGACAGCTAATGAATTGTAATTGACATTATTCTACAGAAATCATAGAAGTGAAAATTAAAAAAAAAAAAGTCAGTTATAAAACTAAAGTAACCCTTCTAGTAACACAAGAACTAGACAATCCTCATCTCTCTTTCAATTGCAATTTTCTGTCTCTAATGAGTTGAGCATCCTTGTAAACAGTAATTTCATTTAGAGGAACAGCTTTCCCCCTTACAGTCAAAGAATTTTCTTGGATGCACACAACAGAAGAAAGCTCTTGGCATTCAAATTATATCCGGTACCTGACAGATTCCAATTTCAAACACAAGGTAGAAAGAAGATGCTCTGCTAACAAAACTGCTTGGGTTTGTCTCTTTGTTGGTTGAACACCCCCATGATTAAGGGTGCCAGCCAGCAGTGTAACCCCTCAGCCATCCCCAGGCCTTCCAGCGCCACTAAGAGGGCAAGCAAAGCACCAAGAGCCCCCAATGCTCAGGTCTCCAGCAGCAGCCTTGGCACCACATCTGCACCAAAGCTGATCTGGACATCTCAGAGGGGTAAGAGCAACAAGAGGGATGTTGGTAGCTTAAGGCTGATTGGGTAGGAAATATTATTAAGACTTATGTTTACAGAATTACTATTGTTGTTATTATTATCATCATCCCTTTTTTACTGTAATAAAGTACAACTCATACAACACAGACAATTATAGACATCAGAGGAAATCAACCACAGTAACTAAGCTTTGAATCTACTGGAATACAGGTGAACAGAATAAGCACCTATGTATTATTAATAATAGCTACACTGAAGACAAAGGACATGAGAGTACAATTATATTTTAAATTATCATATTCCTTCTTCTGTTCTGCAGGTACAAACTGATACTTGTGCTAATACCTACTCAAGTTCAGAGTTTTGATTTCTGGGACAAGTATAATCTGACTTGTAGCAACTCAAGTGCCCTGAGGGATGTTCTTAGGCAACTTGTAAAATGCTGCTTTTGCTGTCTTGCCACAAGAGAAGGCTACAGTGATTTAACAGTGATGTTTTGGCATCTCTCTTCCAAAGGTTTGAAACCCTATTGGATAGTATTCCCTGATTTAACTGCCATACCTCTATGAAAACAGTGCAAGTAAAGGAAAAAGAAAAAAAAAAAATTTACTATTTTCAATCTTCAGTCTTCTCCTTCACTAAGCATTTAAGCCAGGCCACTGCTGCATAAAATATCATGAGGAAGAAGTTTATGATTTTTTTCTTTTTCCTTCATGATCTAAAGCATTTATACTGGGAAACTTAAATTTTTTGTTCTGCCGGTATAATATAAAGTTTTACCTTCCAAAAATTAACCTATAGGAATCCTTGCTGGTATGGCTCCTCTTCCTCGGCATCAAAAATCAATTAGGTACTGTTAATGTACGTATTTCTAGCTTTCTTTTGGGAAAGATATTTGTCACATCACAAACAGGAATGAGCTGGCAGATGCTAAAACCCTGTTGGCTTTTCAGCATAATCAGAGTTGTCACATCCTATAGCTGCCCTTGTGTTGAGATAGTAGCACATTCAATTATGCTGTTACCTCTTGGCCATCCAAAAAGTAGTATTTGTTGCTAGCTTCTTTATCAGTTTTGGCTTGAAAAAATAGTACTGAGGCTCCTTTCTTATCACGAAGACTGTTTTAATCTCTCAGTAATTAGTGGCTGCACAGCTACTTCCTCATCGTTCTTGGGGAAGATGAAAAGAGATGAAAATTTATATAGAGAATACAGATCTTCATTAGAGCTGCCAACTGCTCAGATAAGAAGAGAATTTTAAAAGGAGAAGAATCATCTTTGCTGTGTATCCAAACATATCTGAGAATACCTTAAAATGGATGTGGACAAGAGTCCACAGCAGGAAAAGATTAGTGGCCTTCCTCTACCATAGCATAGTCATCAATGCAAAAGATGCTGTACATCTGGCCTGCCCAACTAATCTTGCTGGGACAGCCCTACCTCTGAAAAGTATTCTTATTTTCCCCAGAGTTTGCAAAGGCAGATGCTACAGCAAAGAAGAGCTGACTGTTTTTTTTTTTTATTATGTTTTTATTTTTTTAATTCTTTTTTTTTTTTTTTTAATTTAAAAAGGGATGTTGAATGAAAGTTCAGTGATTTCTAGATGCACACCTCACTTCGGCACAATAGTTCCAACTGGTAAAGACTATAACTTTTATCTATCCTGATAAGCTCTTAATGTATGTCCATACACTCCTCCTACACAGCTGCACTGACCCTGTTCTAAACTTGGATATATGGACATTCATCTAATTTTCTAAACCATCAAACTGTATTCTGTAACCTGGGTTTCAAGAGTTGAGTCAAAAATAACCAACTTTCACTGCATCTAAAGAAAATGCTTAGGTAGGGGAGCAGAATAGACTTTAGGATTAAAAAAATAAATTAAAAAAGCAAAGAAACCTCCAGTTTTCACTGAAGAGAACCAAAGAGGCAAAATATAGCCAATGTAAACAGTAAGGGAAAAAAACAAAAAGACCTCAATCCAAATTACAGCCTTTCCCAGACAATGAAAAGAAACAATACGGCAAGATTGCCATGTAATTTCTGAAAGCAATCATTTCCCATGTTAGCCTTTATCAACCTTTCCTGTACCAGAATCTTGTCCAATAAAAAGGCCTATAGTAGTAACAATGAGCTAAATATATTTCCACTTCATTTTTCTGCTCCTTTTTTCTTGCCTGTACCTACATAGAAATAACAGACACAAGATGACTATCCTTCCTTTCCACTCAAGCTGTGATAAAGGACTTTTTACACAGTCTAGGCTCACTGCAGGTCAAGAGAACTCAGACAGCAACATTGCTGTTTCTGCTAGGACAGGGATTCCTGTGGAACCCAGATGTCATCCTGCTCTGGCTACAGGAGTTTGCAGGAAGATAGTCTGCCTGCACTGGTGAAATGCTCATCAGGATACAATTCACCAAACATTTTCAGGATCAATGCACAGCGGTGGGGTTTTTCTCCCGCTTCACAGTTTTTTCCATTCCGGGGGCAAAACCAGTTTTGTGAGCTCCTAATGAGTGAACATATCCTTTTTTTCTGCATGCACATATATAATAAAATTACAAGTACAAAAAAATCCTCCCAAATATGACAAAAAATTAAGATATTTTCTCAAATTACCCCACATGCAGTTTTCAGTTATTTAGGGGATCCTATTATGAAATACCATTCAAAACACCTTTAAAAAAATCATAATTTCCATATTATTTCTAGTAATTTTTAATGCAGTGACTAATAATGGCCAGCCTAACATGTCTTGCAGATGACTGTAATGGGGGAGGGGAAAAAAAGGAGTAAAGTCTGTATTTAGAGCATCTTTTGATCTCCTCCTCCAAACAGGTACCTATCTAACCCTCTGGATCACAAAACAAGTACAAACTCTGGGACAGTCTGACCACCTGCAGGGAATTGCTGTCTACAGAAAATCCCCAAATTAACTGAGTCTCAACCTATGTGAATCACAACTCTTCCATTCTCTTTCCAGTATATCTAAGAAACATGACTCTATCACTTAATCCTTAGGGATGATGAAAGTGCTCCTAGAGTTCAAGTTCAAGGTGGAACTAGCTGTGCTTCACTGATTCCTAAGGTATTTTCTGTGCTATAAATTTAACACTTGCATTACACTAGGGGTCTTGGTGACATATATAAGCAGTACTTAACAGCAATGCCAATAAATCAAAAGTGAAATTTCAGCAGAGCTGAATGCAGAAGCATCCACATCTCCAGACATGTGTCTTAACTATTAATAATATTCATTGAAATCTTAATTCCCCCAGACTGAAGTAGAGTAAAGCGAACACAGGAAACAATAATGCCATCTGACATGCGTGACCTTTCCGATTAAAGCAACTTGTCTTTCCTAGAGAAGGGAGCCACAACAGCTCATTAACAGCTTTGAACTCTATTCTCCAAAATACTGTATCAACCAATTCGTATTCTTTATTTCTGATGTGTTTTGGAAATGTTTCATTTTCCTCTTGAAGTTAATGGGAGACAAGGGGTATTCAGTTGTAGGTCAATAAAGATGGACGTTGCCATATGATATATCCATCTCTTTCTTCAGAATATTTTGGGCCTTTTCTACTTCCCATTGCTGAAAAATGAACAAATTTATTGTTAAAAGATCTGAGTAATAGATAGAAAGGTATTTCACTATTTTATTTTTTACATTGAATACAATTATCAATGTGATTTATAGAAATGTATTGCATTTTAAAAAGAACAAATCATGTTATTGTCATAGGTGCTATCAGAAACCCCAGGACAGAATCAGAAACCCAAGAAAGGGATGATAAATGATGCTTCTTTCACTAATTCAGCTTTCATAACTCAGTTTCAAAAACACACCATTGATCACAGACCAGGCAGGAATCTCAAACGCAGAACATTAACCATGGTTGTACAAAACTTATTTTGAAACTCTAACTTTTCAGAACATAGATTTTTAGGTACATAACAAATAAATCTTTTCTCAACGTACTACTGCACAAAAGAAAGCACATGAGCTCTCAGAACATTAGCGTGTATCTTCTAATAGGACTATATACACTTCAACAACTGACTAACCTTTCCACTTAAAATTCCCATGACATTAAAGAGCTAAAATTTTAACAACATTGACACAGCAATTGAATTCACATCAATCATATCAATTTCTACTACCTTGTTGTCATCAGCATCCTAGGCTGCATCAAGAGCAGCATGACCTGCAGGTCGAGGGAATGATCTGCCCCTCCACTCTGCTCTCATGAGACTCTACCCAGAGTGCTGTGTCCAGCTCTGGGGTCCTCAGTGCAGGAAGGACATGGATCTGTTGGAGATTTCAGAAGGGGGCCACCAAGTCAATCAGAGGGATAGAGCACCTCTCCTCTGAGGAAAGAGCTGGGGCTGTTGTGTCTGGAAAAGATAAGGCTACTGGGTGACTTAATTCCTTCCTCCTGAAGGGAGGCTACAATAAAGATGGAGAGAGACTATTTACAAGAGCATTTAATGACAGGACAAGGAGGAAAAGGTTCAAACCAAGCATAGGTTTAGATTAGGTGTTAGGAAGAAATTCTCTGCTGTGAGGGTGGTAAAACACTGGAAGAGGTTGCCCAGAGAAGCTGTAGATTTCTCACCCCTGAGCGTTTAAGGCCAGGTTGGATGGAGCTTCAAGAAACCTGATCTAGTGAAAGGTGTCCCTGCCCATAGCATGGGGGTGGTACTGGTTGATCTCCAAGGTCCCCTCCAACCAAAGTCACTCTATGGTTTAGAGATGCTATGAAACTTGCAATATTTTTCTGGGGGAAAATCTAATGAGAAGTTGCATTTGAAGCTTACAAAAATTAAATAAAGATTGTTTGCTAGCACAAGAACTACGTACATGTAACCTCACATGAAAATTAGATATGTTGTCATGGATATTAGCTTTCCCTCTTGCACAAAGTTTAGTTGCCTGATTACATTCAGAGTTAATGTGGAACAGCTACATATTGAAAATGTAATGATCTATTTGACACTGATAAAATAAGAGCAATGGAAATGCTGTAAGCAGAAGGCTATTGCTCAGTATTTGTGCGTGTTATTTGGGACATAAAACTGACAGCTTTTCCATAGCAAAGTCCTTGGTTAATATCCACAGTTACTTGAGTATATTCTGTGATAAAAATCACATTAAAATGGTTATTTAAAATACACAAAACCTGCATGTGTGTATTTTTACAGTTTCCTCCTCATTTGCTCAAACTAAATCCAGTTTTCACCAGAAGAAAAAGAAATTTGCTTTTCCACAGTAGGGGCTATTTCAGCTATCTCCCACCTCACTAACTAGAGGAACATTTAAGCACAAATCCAAAGAGTCACTGAAGAGGAAAGGTTTTTTCCCTTAGCTTTCATACACTAAAAATGGTAGAACTGTTATTGTTGCTAAAAGTCCACAATAAAACACCAACAGAACCACATTCAGGCAAGAAAGATTGCTGGAAAAGGTCAGGATAAGGAGGAAAATATTACAGAAGTTTATGAGCAACAAAGCAGCAGTTTGGATTAGACCCCTAGTTCACAAAAACTTAATTTCAACTGGTAAACCTAGAGGCTGTTTTAATTATCATAGCACTTTAATTAAGCTTTTACAAATACTTTTAGGAAGAATTATAAATCCTGCAGTTTCTTTGTTTCCTATAACTTCTACTATGTAGAATGTATTGTACACACATTGTACAATCAGGCATTGGCCCTGAGCCAAAGGTTGCAAGCGCCAAATAATGCAGTATTACTGCTGCTGAGGATTTAACACTACATGTTGAAACAGTACTTCAGGTTCTTCAACTCAAATGTTGACTAATTTCCTGCAACAGTAACACACTTGTACCCAATATTCTGTGAAGGATAAGTGATTTGATAATCCATTTAAATTAGAATTTCCAGCATACAAACACCTGCTTGAGAAACATGTGGCCACGATATCAAGAGGCCAGCAAAAGCATTACTGAATGTTTCTCAGAATGAAACAGACTCAGCAAATGTAGCAGGATGTTTATGGAGATTCAGCTCAACTTGGAAAGCAGCTCTTAAGAAAATTTTTTTGCTGACCAAACAAGTAAAAACATCCACTAAATCCCAACATAAGATACCAAGTTGGGTGTGCATTGACAGGCCTGCTACCTAACAATACAAGTACTTCGGGGCACAGATTTTGAATTCTATGCCTGCTGAACACCTTGAATGCCTGTCCTTGTGTTGTCCAAAACGAAAGTTTATGTTCCTCAAAACAAACTTGGGAGTAGCTATCTTTCACTTTGCATCAGTAAAGAGCATAACTGACTTCAATCTCAGAAGCACATCAGTTTAACACACCTATTTTGTAGGTTATTGTAGTTGACAACACTTAAGATGTTCACCCTATGTATTGGTTTCTTTTTTTTTTTTTAAGATCAGGGAGAGAAACAGGTACTATCTGGCCTGTCCATTTCATCAAATTACAATCAAATACAATAAAATACAGATATACAATAAAAAATTTAAAAATACAATAATCAAATACCTCAAAATTCCAATTAATTAATTTTCATTGTCTAAACATTTAATAAATCAACTTTTTCAGAAAAATCTCCACATTGTAAACATCTAGAATTGCTTGAGATTAATCCTATTTTGAGGCCTCTGGGCAGAGACTTGGGTACCCTCTATATGTGTTCTAGAAATTTTACTGCCAAATCTGATTCAATTGATGATGTCATAGTGGTAAGTCATTTCACTGGTGAAGTCTCATTTGCATATCATGTTTAAAAAAAGCTCATTAATTTCTATGTAGGAAATCACACTTCAGTTTTGGGCATGCTTTCCTTTTGAGAAAAAAATGACATTTCATGTTGACTTAATGCAGGACAATTTCTCCTCCTGAGGAGCCTCTCCATAAAAGAGAAAGGGGAAAAAGATGACTGAATTTCCCAGTCTCTGTCCCCTTGGGGCTAACATCTGCCTGGTGTTTCAGTAATCATGCTTTACATAATTGGGCTGAAAGAAAGAAAATATCATGTTTTAGAGATTAGCTTATTGTTACATAATTTTTTTTTATTTTTATTTTTCTATATAAATATTTCTATATTTCTCCATGGACTTTGACCTTCTAGAGCTACAGAAATCAGATCACTGAGGGTCAGAGTTAATACTTCCCTCCCAAGGCCACTGCTGAAGTCTTATCTCCAGAAGAATATCTAGTGGGAAATTACTGCAAGGGAGAAATAGAATATATGGTTAATTGAATCTTTACTTTTAAAATTTATTTTTAATACATTATACCAGAAGAACAATGCTTTAGTGAAATCAGTGGATTTGGTAGGGTGTTTTTTTTTTTTTTTAACGCCACATCATTGACCTTTCAGGGTTTTCCTTCAAGGACCTCTGAATTTATCTACATGTCTTGTCCTAAGGGGAAAGACTCCTTTTTACTATTAGCTTTTCTCCTTTTTCAGCTTCTTTCCTACCCTGCCTCCCACTTTTCCAGCAACAGCTCTGGAATTTTTATGACTATTTGACTAAAGTATCAAAGAAATCCTTTGGGAACAATCTGTCATGAGTTCCTCCTTTAAAGTCCTGCGGGTCAAGTGCCAATACCTCAGCCTCCAACAAAGGAAGAAGCCTTTGAGGAGGGAAATGACCAAATGAGTTCTTAAGCCTTACTGTGCTGCTTAGTTTTTTTCTTTTGCTTCCCTTTCCCATGAATTAACTTCTTTTTTATTCCTAATTCTGAAGAGGAAAGGCTACCCTCTTGAATTAATCACTTTTTCAGGGTCACTGTGTGAAGTCTGAGCAAGATTCCACATGCTAGTGCTTTCTGCTCAAAAAATCTTAAGGGAAGCTGTTCTAGAAAGGAACCCTGTGTTTGCAAGGTCACACTGATGTGCCTTGACATTTTTTGGTGGAAAAAATTCAAAAGCTATCTGTGTGTTAGCTAACTGCAAGGCATGTGCTGAGTAAGAAAGCACAGCAAAGCTTCTTGTATGTAAGTCTTCCAACTTTCAGATTCCCTGTCCAGCTTGAAGAACTAGGGAGGGTGTTTAAAAGTCTTGACCCACATTTTGTGCTCTTACATATCAGGGTATTTTCTTTCAGTCTCAGTCCTGTACTCTTTTTTTCTATCAGCCTTGTTTGCAGAGGGCACAAAGCTGATAACATAGAGATAGATCCAGACTGTGCTCTACAAACTAAGGGCTCCCTTTGTGTCATTTTGGCCTCCTGTGTGCTGTCCATCTGCTCAACTGCAAATTTTGCAAAAGCTCAAAATTCTCTTGTCAAGTCAAAGGGCTGGCAAACAGTCCTGCTGTAGATGAAAGACAATACTCTCTTTTTCTCAGCCAGCAAGGGCCTTACAGGCAATAAATATGAGAAATTAAAATTGATGTCAGGGGTGTTGAGGAAACCTCTAAGTTTTTTTCCACAGTTCTTTCAAACTGTTCTATCTGATGTTGTTGATGCCCACGACGGGCCATAACTTCTTCCAAATGCAACCAAAAATTCAGGCAACAGGCCGAGTATAGTGTGATAGCAGCAAAAGACAAAGGGATATTTGTGCTTTTAACTATCAAGTAGGAAACAGGGCCAAAATTTATGAGGTATCTCATTCAGGCAATTTTGCAAGCATCTCTCCAAGCAGAAACAGCAAGAGAATCACAGATTTAATTGTTTGGTAAATAGAAATATTCCAAGCAAATGTGAACACTATGGCTGAAATTAATTCTAGTTCCCCAAAACCTTAATCATACAAACAAATAGTGTTCCCATGTTTCATCTTGACTGCCTGTTCTTCTCACAACTGTCTCTGAAAAGGCACCTAAAGTAGGAACTCTAGAAACAGCATGAAGCTTTGGATAGTATGGGAAACGCAGCAGCACAGAAACGGTCAGAATTTTCTGTTTTGTTCTGCACTTCCAGTGATTTGAATGAAACAATCTACACTGTTTAAATTTTTTGTCCTGACAGTTAATTTGCTTTTGGGTGTCTCTTGCCCTCAAGCAATTAACTAGAAGGGGGAGTTGGAACAAGACAATACATAGAATTCCAGCTGGTGCTGGAATTCAAGCATCAAGCATCAGAGCCTGCAGTTTCGTTTTCTTGCCCTCTTCTCCTGCTGACTGCCACCTCCCTAATTCTACTTCCATCTGTTGATGGATGGCCTCTTCAATTCACCATGTTGTTATTAGAGAGGCTCCCATTCTGCCAATTTCCCCATCCATATCAAGCAGGATGCCTCCCCTTCCATTACAGCGTTTGGGAGAGAAGAACATGTCTCAAATCACCAAGCTGAGATTTTCACAAAGGGCTTAAGCACTTGTAATCGTATTTACTAGGTTTTAGCTTCCTAAATACATTTGAGTATCAGTTCTCTGGTATTTCTGGCACCTCCAATCAGCCCAGAAAAGCACAAGGGTTTTATCTTTTCAGACATCAGAAAGCACATCCACCCAGCCTGCACTGAAGTGCTGACAACAGTAATTTAACTGGTCCCACATAGGAAGCAAGGAGTAAAAAAAAAAATAAATTTAAAAATCCATAAGAATATGTTCGCCTCTCTATGTGTGAAATCACTCTATGACTACAGTAAAGTACAAAAATTGGAGCAAAGAGCAGGATGAAGCAATCAGGTGGAAACCAGAAAGCTGCAACACCCACAGTGTTAGGGAAACCACCCACAATGCTACCTAGCATGGTCCAGTACAGAAGGGTAGATGCTTTTCCCCTCATTTGAATGGAGTAACAACTGAAATGAATGGTTCTCAGTTACAGCTAATCTTCCATTATTGTCAGATTATAAATACTAATGTATATGATTATCGGCTGAGTAACACTGTAAAGTGCATGTATCCTAAGGCTGATTAAAGACTGCACACACTCAAGGAAGGGTAGCTCTGTTAATCATCCTCATTTTCCAAGAACTTT
Source organism: Rhadina sibilatrix (assembly GCA_013400275.1). Lineage (NCBI taxonomy): Eukaryota > Metazoa > Chordata > Aves > Passeriformes > Phylloscopidae > Rhadina > Rhadina sibilatrix. The sequence goes on along the minus strand of VWYO01012541.1, from coordinate 103,644 downwards.
TTTCTTCCTGTCTCTTACAGTTCTTTAGCTGCAGCATCAATTCGGAGAGTTAGGCAGCTCCCACTCTGGGAATTTAGCTATAAAAGTACAGTTTTAACTCAGAAAATGTATTGCTATAAAGCTTCCTGAAGTTTTGGTCTCCAGAAGTACAAAAAACCCCAAAGATTTTTCTTTCATACTGTTAACACTGTTACAGATTTAAATGGCACTACAGTAATTTACTTGGCCAAAATAAAACCTTTTAATCTTAAATGTTTCTTATGTGTAATACATCTCTTAAATTGAACACTGACTCCAGAGTCCTGCAAAATGTTCTGCAGTACATTCTCAAAAATGCAATATACATAAAACAAAACCAAAAAGAAAAGAAAAAAAAAAAAAAAAAAAAAAAAAAAAAAAAAAAAAAAAAAAAAAAAAAAAAAAGAAAAAAAGAAAAAAAGAAAAAAACAGCCTCTCCCAATTGGAAAAATTAACAGGAGACTGATTTTCACTAACTGATTTCAGCAGAGTCACATTAGAATGACTGATCAGCAGATAAGCCACCTCATATTGAAGGCTTTTAGCATTTTAATTTTGTGCATCAGCATACAAAAATAAGTTCTCAAAATGCAGCACTCTCCATTTTACCATAGATCATGCTGTAAATTTCTATTTTGCAGACCTGCTTCTATTTCACAAAGCTAAGCACGACAGAAAGAACAAAGTTCTTAACAAAGACCATCTTTCCAACCACAATTGATCCCATTTCCTTTTTTTTTCCACAGCTATTCTTCAGTGGCTGACTGCTAATTTTTTCTAACACTAACTTGCACTTTGGAAAGATCATCATGTTCCCTTCATCAATGAGCTAATTTAGGGGAAAAAATATCTACTTTCCTTGATTGAGAGTGTTAAGTCACAGACTAAGTGTACAGGATGAAAAATTTTAATTGATCTTTTCTGCTGTCAAAGAAAAATTCCATTGTTTCTAAAACTCTAATCAGAAGCATTTCTTTATCCTCCTCAATATGTAGAGAATTGTCATAAAGCTGGAAATTTTTACATTATTTAGCTTTCTACATTAATATTTCTTTAGATCCCCTTCTAAACCACCAGCAATGATATTAAGTCAATAGCATTCAATAATGCAAAGTCCAGTGCTCCTATTTTTCTGCTTTATGTAAAAATAATCATAGCTTCAATAAATCTTTACACAACTGTTCACTTGCTAAATCCTCAGCGATATATTTTTACTAGCTTGGACCCAAGGATGAAAGATCTTTGGTTCTGCAGGCCCTAAGTGTGATTAACTAGAGTTACCTGCTCCAGAACACTGGCCAATTTCACCCAGTGATTCCTTATTAAAAGAAGAGCTTTTATTACACTAGCCTTTGAGCAATTTCTTAAAAATGAAAACTCTTATCATCTTACATCCAATAACTAACATCATAGTCACATCTTCATAGATTAAAATTCCCTAGCTGGAATTCTAATCTGATCTCTTCTTGCTCTCCTATGAAATCTTAGGTCCAACTATATGTTTCCCCCCTTCCCTGCCACTTAAACCTATCCTGTGGTTCACTTGGACTTGAAGATATAACCAACCAGTAACAGAGAAAAAGATTTCTTCTGGTGCAAAGAAGGTCCTGTGCCCCCTTCACTACATTTGTAGAAAACAAAGATCATGTAAAACATATTCACAAATTCACACTGAAAGCAAGATTTTTTTTTTTTTTTTACAGTAGAATCATCAACAAAATACACCTTATTGTTAAAGCACACTCAAACTAGCAGATGTTAAAATTAGTGCCAGATTTGGCACCTGGGATGGGGCAACCCTGGATGTATACACAAAGTGGGTAACAAAAGACCAAGGAGCAGCCCCATGGAAAGGGGTCCTGGTCAGTAGAAAGCTGAACATGTGTCAGCAGTGCCCTGGAAGCCAGGAGGGCCAAAATTGTCCTGGGGTGCATCAGACACAACATCACCAGCCAGGCAAGGGAGGGGATTGCCCCGCTCTGCTCTGAGCTGGGGCAGCTGCACCTCGAGTGCTGGGGGCAGTTTTGGGTGTCACAATATAAAAAATTATGTAAAGCTATTAGAGATCATCCAGAGGAAGGTTACAAAGAAGTGCAGAGTCTAGAGGGGAAACCATACAAGGAGCAGCTGAGGTCACTTTGTTTCTTCAAGTGGAGGACACTGAGGGGACACCTCATAGTGTCAACTTTCTCACGAGGGGAAGCGTAGAAACAAAACCTGATCTCTTTTCTGTGGTGACCTGAGGGAATGCCCTGAAGCTGTGTCTAGGGAGGTTTAGATTGGATATTAGAAAAATGTTCTTCACCCAGAAGGTGGTTGGGCACTGGAAAAGGCTCTCCAGGGATGTGGTCACAGCACGAAGCCTGAGAGAGTTCAAGAAGCATTTGGACAATGCTCTCAGACACATGGTGTGAGTCTCAGGGTCATCTTTAAAGAGCCAGGAGTTGAATTATGACAATCCCAGTTCCTTCCTTCCAACTCAGGATATTCTATGCTTTCTTACATACTTTTTTATGTGCAAAAATTGTTTGGGTCACCCAACAAATCTGGTATATGTTTATCCAAAGCCTAGTCTGACTTCTCACAATAGGTAAACTCTGACCATTAACAGTCAAGACATTGCAAAAACAAGTTGACAACTTAATTCATTGATGCAGTATAATTTTAAATACGTAACAGAACTATTTGAAAGCAAACCTCAAAAATACGTCATCTCTATATTAAAAATCATACAGAAACCTTTGTGAAAAAGTGCTTAAGTATTTGAGTGTTCACAGACCATGCAATATGGCAAAGCTTTAATTCTATTAGTCAGGGATACTTCTCTTGACCTCAGGGGAGACAGTTTTTAAACCTATGTAAGCAAACAAGCCACCCTTATGCTATGTATACATACACAAAGAGAGAGATACATAAAAAGACTGTATTTCAAGAGGAAAAGATCACTAATCTTGCATATTTGCATAGATTATTTATCCGTCTCTTTAGGACATACCATCTCACTGATACTTCTCTTGCCCTATATTCATCTGTTTCCTACCACTCTACTAAGAAACAAATTTATTACAATTCAGACTCTAAGAACCATTATTCAGGACCTCCCACTGCAATGGGGGCTATGAGCTGCTATATCTCCATGCCTCAAGAGATCAGACTACTAGCTCGACTCAGGGGATGAGAATACTAGTCCAGTCTTTTCAACTAAGAGGTAATACAAATAAAACCAAGCAATTTCCAAAACTAGATAAACCCCAGTAAACATTACTACTCAGGATTTTCACTCACAACCTGGTTTTGTCACTCCAGGAAATTTAACATAGTCTCCCTGTGGCAAATCAGCCCTACAAGACTATAGGGGAGATGGCACTGCACAGTAACACCTATTGAAGTCCTCAATCCTCTATTTATCTTAAGATTCAACAGGTTTCTCTTCGTTCCCATGCATCAATTTTCTACCATAAAAAAGTCACATAAAATAACCGCATCCAGCGGTAAACCTCCTACATCCAGATAAAAAAAAAAAAAAAGCAATTTTACTCCAGCCATCATCCCACACACTCTGAGTAACAGACCTGAGATGATAAGAGAGACCTTCCAAACAGGGATAGGAGAATAACTCACAATGGAAATTTAATTTAATCCATCCACCCACCCAAACCACTCACCCTTACCAGAGGTGAAGAACTACCTGAACTTTTTTAAACCTTTGGCCACTTATACATCTTTATAAAGTTATGACATTATACCACTGCAGTGTTAGCCTCCCATACATGCAGAATCTCACCTTTCTCATTTCCTCATAGAAACTCACTAACCTGAGTTTGCTGAAGCTTTCAGTCAGGTCCATCTGGAAGGATCACATAGCCTTTAGATTCTGTTTTCACTCAGATTGGTAACCAGTCTAAGTTCTGTGGTGATGATGATGATGAAATTAAATCACTGAAGGTTTGAAAGCATTTGAATACCTCTCCACAACACTTCTCTTTCCTCCAGATTCAGGAGAATGAACTAGATCTTCAAGTCATCAAGTGATTCTCCTCAAAACACCTGAGCTAACAGCTGTACAAAATAACCCAAGCAACAGCTCTCAACACAAGCAGTTCACCTATCTGCAATAGCTCCCTTATAACCTCTGCTGGCACTGAATAAAGGTCAGTTTAAGCCTTCACATTTGGCTACAAATTACTTAGCCTAATATGGGATGAAGACACACCAAAACTAATCAAGGAAAATTAATCCTAAATCGAAGCAGGAGAAAAGCTTCTAATCACTTATTTGCTTCATCTATTGTAATCAGATGTTCTTCTCATAGAAGAGCCATAAGATTACAGTTTATATTTATGGGCTTACCGACTCAAAGAATAATTACTCTCTCCAGATACTACAGCAACCATTGCACAAATCCACAAGTTTGATTTTAGCAAGAAAATGTTTAATGAATCAGGAATAATAGCAATACACAGCAGGAGAGCTTTATGTAAAGTTTTAAGACTTATTTCCTTTTGTTGCTGAAAATAAGGCTGAAGACAAGTCAGTGGATTTATGGCACTATGTTTTTCTTTCTAAGCTTTGTCTTTCTTTACTAGAATATCACCTATGGATTTACAATTACCAACATGCATTTTCAATTGAGGAAAGAGAGAGCTGCAATTGAAGACAGCAGAACTGTGAAAGTGAAGATGTGCATATATCTAGATCTACATTTCTTAAAGACATCAGACTCATACTTTTAACACTGCTTCATTGCTACAAATATTTTCAACAAGGTTACCTCAACCTAGCCTTTCCCCCCACCCCTTGTTTTTGAAATATTTGTCTCTTGAAAGTTGATAAATCTTTGTTCCAAATGATCTTGCCTTCACATCTCTGTGGAAGTAGGTATTTTATCCCACTTGTCTTGCATGGGCAGTTCCAAAATAAGAGCTGCTGAATGTGATATACAACTGCACCATCCTTCCCTCCTAAGGAAAATCTTGGAATGAGCTGGAGTTCCTGATTACCTATGTCCACACTCAGAAGACCTTTCTGTCTCCAGTGACCTCTCTGGCTTACCTTACCTGGTATGACTGTAAGTTCTGAAACAGATCGGAATAAGATAGGAAAATTATGAAATTAACCAGGAACACAGTGATTTAGGGACACATAACTTCTGATTAATTTTTTTAAGTGTCTGGATGTTTTTTTCCAGTGTGATACTTAATCTGTGTAAAGTAGATCACCTAACAGGTAAAATTTAATAATAGGTTTTACTCTATTACATGGTATTTTATGCTGAAATCCAATACAACAGTTTAATTTTTCAAAAATTCTAGCTAGTGTACTGCCATGTTAGAGCTTCTTATACCTTGACAATGGCTGTTATAATTACCAGGCTCATCTTCTAAATAATTTTTGTTAAAGAACACTCACATGTTGACCATTTCTTTAGAAAAATGTTTTATTAATTTTTTTTGTAAGTTCAAATATTGGATGTATTGGAATTGATTGATGGGATCAAATACTCTCTTGCAACCTTATTTTTTATAATTTTGGTGAAGAGGTGGTAAAGGCTATCTAAATCTGACCAGTTGATTATCTCTCTCATATAAATGAACTGCAAGCAGAAAGTTATCTTCTACATGCAGCATTTGCCTTGCACACATTGTCTATTATTGGGGTTCCCCCCCCCCCACCATGTGAATAATTTATTTTATTGTACTCTCTCTCATTAATATTGCTGCTGTTGCTGTTTGTTTCCTTATCTCATTGCTCTTTCATGTAAGTGGTGTGAGGGCACTGAATTGGGAAGTACCATTCCTAAACCAGGACACTCCTCCTAGCAAAGGGACAATACCCTCAGTTGTAGAGACAATTCACCAGACTGCTCCAACCTCAGCTGATGCTGGTGCTTTTAAGGACAAGCAGCCTGACCTTCTCTGCCACACTGTGCAGATACTTGCTGCAGCTGGTCCACACATTGTCATTTTGATAGTTACACTCCTATGGTAGTGTAGTGGCAGAGCTGTTAAGACAGATCTGTTTGGATCCAGAGAAATCAAATCCTGCTTTGATAGGAGGCTGAAGGCAGTGCCATTGAACCCAGCCCCAAAGCACCAATGTCTTGTCATGAATTGCACTGGCTGCAGAAGCTAGCTTGGAAAGTTACCTCCACAGATCCACAGGCTTTAAGGAGATATTTAAATTTTGCTATTAATGATGGGAAAGCTAATCCTACATACCCCAGTCATTCTGAAATCAGGACCTAGCTAGACAGAGCCACATACTTGCAGAGGACTACTTTACAGCCATTCTTCATACAGATGTTCTATACAGTCTATTTAGAAAGAAAAACTGCAAATATTTTCTACAAAAATGTAGATGGTGTTAGATTTTTCTTAATGTGGTAAGCTGGTATTTTGCTCACCTGTTCAGTACCATATATTATGTTTAGAGAGTTAGAATTCTCAAGAAATACATGCATTAACCAATCAAAACTTGATTTTCTTTGCAAAGTCTCTGGCAGTCACTGATTGATAAGCCATAAGATGTTCATTCCTTGCCCAGAGCTTCTGATGAGTTCTGAAGATTAAATCATTTAACTCTCCCAACCATCGCAGCACAGCATTAAGCAAAATTAGACTACTTGGAATTATATTTCATGCAAATATGGTTTCTTCGGGGTAAAACAAGCAATTAATTTACATATCGTTGGTTTTGCTTACTCCTCTGTATGTGAAGCTGTAAGTGATTCCCAGGGCTGAGAAAACAATCACACTTTTCTCAAAGTCAAGCAGAGTGTAAACACATCCAAAAGGAATCACAAAAGTAGCTGAACTGGTAAGCACTAAAGAAATGCCCAGAACTGAAAGCAAAACAGACTTTAGTGATTAATGGAAAAGCTGAATACAGCTTCTTGACATGCTTGGTCTTCATCCCAAGGATGAAATACTCCATGAAGTACTACCAGGTTTCAAAGCGTCAGTAAGGGAATATGCTGCAGTACCTGGTGAAGGTTGCACCATGATGTCTGTGCCTGGAAGAGGAAAGTAAAGCTACATTCAGATCTTTCTCCATTGCAGAATACAATCTTCACCTTGGTTTGTAACACAGGGAAAGAAAAGCTAGCCACAATATGGTATGCGTTATTATAAAGTCACAGACAAATGCACAAGAACTTGTGGCGCTGTATATGCAAGCAGATTGTCTTTCTCATTCAGAGATTGTAACGCTTGCTTAATGACTTAAATGCAGAGACTTCAGCTAAACACTGTGGGGATTTGGAGCTACCCTAAAAATAGACTGCAAAATACTCTTACAGAATGAGTATGTATCGTGGAAGACTCCTCTAATTAATAGTCCATAAAACTTTAAATAAATCTGCCAGTGAGTGAGATGCCTCCCAAAGAGGTAGGAAAAGCTCTTGTTCCACCTTGATGAAACCGTATCACCCTTCGGCTCTGTCCTGGTTACATTAACACATAGCTTTATAATCTCTGAAAACTTTTTAGGTAGTCTTTAGATAAACTTTGTAACAAAAAAACTAGGAGTCTGATGAAAATCTAGAAAGGTTTAATTTTTTTTTTTTTTTTGTCATAAAAAGACTGAAACATCTAAACACTGAGATTACAGTTTCCCTAAGCAGATGATTAGTGAAATTATGCAAACAAATGAGATCTATAGGGATGCATTCTTAGCAAGAACTCAGGACAAGAACTCCTGGATAAGAAAAACAAGGTGAATGACAAAAGTTCCAGGAATTCCAGGAAAGCCTTTACCAGTTCAAGAAATCACTGTAGACATACTAACTAGGAAGAGGCTGTCTCTAACTTATAACTGAGATCACAGAATATTCTCAGCTGGAGGAGACTGACAAGGATCAAGTCCAACTCTTAAGTGAATGGCCCATACAGAGACTGAACTCACAACCTTGGTGTTATTGCCATCATGCCCCAAACAACTGAAGGGTCCAAAGTGTGAAGGGCATTGCCCCTTTTTTGTGCAGAACTAATTTGCATCATGCAAACAGTAGATCCTTCTTTGATGACTACACTGCTCCTGGGACTCCAGAACTTCAGAGCCAAGAAGACAGAGGCTCGTTACCACACAGATTTCCACTGACTATAACAGGGTAACTGCAGCATCTAGAGCTGTTTGTAAAGGTGCTCTTGCTGTCCCTCAGCAATTAGAGATTTAAATTCTTTTCTATGCTCCTGTGGTGACCTCATCAACAAAATCTGTAAACTTATCATAATTAAGAAAATCATAACATGCCAGAAGGACCTAATAATTTGACATTCTAAACTGCAAGCTTGCCAATGAATAAATTTTATGACCAAGCAGATCTGATCATCTTGGCTCCCTCTCAGCAGGAGTTTTCATCAGTCTGTTCTGTCCCCACAAATAGCACACAGTATATGTATGTATTTTGTTGTTTCCTGCCTTTGAATCTGCAATGACAATTCAAGGTCCTCGCTAGATATTTTTACAGGTTCCAAAATGAAGCCTCATTAATGAAAGCTCTTTTCTCCACAGCAGAGAAGTATGCAGCATCTTCAACAACCTACAGGTTTGGTACACATTCTCATGCAAAATTTTTAAACAAATTGGTTTTCATTCTCACAAATTTCTGGAAACTTCAAGAATTATCCTGGATTCAAGTGTACCAGAAGGATCAGTTTGTATTCTAAAATAAGGTTTGAACATTTCTTTGTTCTTAAGTCTTAAGGATAGCCCTAACAAAACTCTTCCTGCAGCAGTTTAGAGATGCCTTGGTGATATTCTGGAGATAAATTTTAAGTGGATATAAGGGACGAATCAAGAAGAAGATTATTTGAAGTATGTTGAGTCCTCTTCATCTTTTGCTATTCATTTTCTTCAAGTACTTAGTCAGGAATCCTTTAAATGTAAGCAAACGTAACTGTATGATGGAATGCTTGACTGGGGGAAAATAGTCAAAGTCTAAAACTAGAAAACATTAATCTTACATTCCTTATACTTGGGACACCTAGTGGAGAATGTTTTTTACAGAAGAAGAAAACGCAAGAAAAAAAAGCAGCCAAGTCCAATGTGTAACCTGCTGCAGGTAAGTTTCCCATGAAGCATATCTACTCACCTCTGGTGTACTTGTCACTACTTTAAAAGGACTGTTAGTTCTGCTGCTACTACTGAGGCTACGAAAAGAGTAAAAAAACTGGAAAAAATAATATTTACCAGTGTTATTACAGTTTATTATTTGTTTTACCATATGACCTAGAAGCTCAAGTTATAGACCTAAAGTTGTTGTGATAAAAATTAGAAATTTGGGAGAAGTTTCATGTTTGCTTTCCTGAAAAGGTCATAAGTTGCTCATCTGAAATGCTTCACCCATCCCATATTCTACATTATTTACTAACCTTGAATTTTCATTAGCTTGAGCAGAACTCTGAATCATGTTTCTTTTAAAAAGGTACGAAGCATTATTTAATTCTCTCCAATAAAAAACAGGCTGATCAGTTTGCATGTTAAAGTTGTGCATTATAAAATCAACACAGTGTTTGTCAGTTTTCACAGAAAGCTTCTCAGTCTAGTGCATACATGTTAGAAGTGCTCTTATTGGTAAGATACAGGCAAAAAAAAAACATCATTTCCTCACAATAACAGCCATTGTCATAGTGACTCAGACCAAATCATGTAGTCCAACACTCTCTTTCTGACAGTGACCAGCATCAGAGAAAAGGGCAAGAAACCATGAAATTGGCAATTATGGAATTATTTTTCAATAGGCAAAGTTGCTTATATCTGAATTTAAAGATGAAGTGCCCCAAAGCTTGAGTGTCCATAGAAATTGTGCTACACTTCTGACTCATATGGTTTCTTATGGCAGCAAGCTCTAGGCTGCTCAAATGTATTACTGTACTACTATTGTATAAGCCTAATTTCAAAATTATTTCCTTCTGTTTTTAATTTTCTTGCACGTTTGCTCTAGAAATGCAAAAGCTAACAAGAAGTTTTGGTGGCTGCAATTTAAGCAGCTCCTGTATTAATCCTCAAAGGAAACAAAAACCATGTTTCTGCACTCCTAGAAGAAGTGAAAAGATAACATAAAAGCATAACATAAAAGCTTAAGAAAAAGTACCTTACATCTAGCTACATCCCTTTTCTACTCTCTCAAAATTATGGTATGCATGCATTCATATACATGTGAATATTTACTTCTAATAACCAGCCAATACCACAAGCACATAAACTCACACGGACATAAATGTTAAGCCCTCTCCATTGCTGAATTCAGTTTTAAACACAGAAGAGTAGTTTCATTATCCCTTGAAGAGAAGAGTGAAGGAGAAAATGGAAAAATAAAAAAATTAATGACCATTGCCAAACAGCCTGGTGAATTTAGCCATGTATTTAGTCATTAAATGCAACTGAAGAAATGTGGGCCCTACTACTTCAAAAACACCAACTCCGTTGTCTGGAAGCTCATTAACAGAGGATCCAATGACTATTGCAGAACTATTCTATTTGCAGAACAAAACAAATAGAAAACCTCCAAGAAAATAAAAAAAAAAAAAATCCTATGTACAGTGCAAGTGCCTAGAAAACAACATTGAAAATCAAAACCTACCCAAGTAGCAAAGGAAAACAACAAGAAACTCTGCAAAGGAATGATCCCTCTACAAGGTACAGTACTGAATGGATCTTTTATGAAGGTTGATGCATTGGGTAAAGTTGTTTAAAGAATTTGCTTATTGAGATGCCTTTGTTGAATATACACTAAAACTACGAGCACTGAAGTAACTGCACCTGATTTATAGGAAGACTAATACAAATTGTATAAATACATGTAACATGCTCATAAAACAGAGCAATGTGCAGGAACTATTGTATCTTACAAGGAAAGAAAAACAGTAGCTACTGGAACAGCTACTGAAACTTAATAACAATTTATTAAGAGAACCCTACTCAATTACTACATAGATCTGTAACTTTATCCCCAAGAGTTCAGTTGTTCTTACCAGACACTTTCAAACAAAACAAAATGTTCCTGAGAGCCATATCAAACACTGGCTGAAAATCCAGGAAAGATTCCCATTGACTTGAGTACCTTTTCAATGGAGCACAGAAATTATTAGATCTGTTCTCTTCTGAGAGACTGCAAAACTTCATATTTGTGGTTAGTCCTATGAAGAACCAGCATTTAAGAAACCACTCTTCCTTAATGACAAATCACACCTCCAAATTGCTTTCACAGTGGTGATACCCTGGAGCTATGCAAGACCCTGAGCTGTCCTTCAATGTTTTGCCACCAAAAATATTGCCAGTAAGTACTGTGCTGCTTCCACCTGCAGCATACTCTAAATGAAGGTAAATAAGGCATTCATGCAAGAAATTAACACATGGCATAAAATAATATTGAGCTTCAGGGTGAAAGCTAGCATCATGTCAGAGGGAAAATCAGTGTAACAGTATGTGTGCAGTCCCAAGGAGGGGCTTTGTAAGGCTGCTCAAACCCTTAATAATGTATTGACAGACCAGGCACACAAACCAAAACTAACATAAAACATGTTGTGCTATGGCCTGAAAAAACACAGATGATTTTTTCTTAACTTTCTCTGATTTTTGTAATATTCATGTGTTCTTATCGTGTATTTTGTTAAATTGCTTGCAAAATTCACACTCGCTTTTTAAACTGAACTACCTTAATATTCTTCACAATCTATGTAGGTTTATAAGCAATGTGACACAATTCCCACTTCTAGTACCATTCTGTGTGGGTTTTATTATTTGGGATAGGGAGGGAGAACCAACATAAATCAAAAAGTCTATGGGAGTCTCTCTCAAAATAGAGGCACAGAAACTACCTAAAGAGTTGAGGTCATGTAAAATACTGTGCCCAGCAGCCTGAAGGGGTAGCAAAAAGGTAACGAGTGAACCTTCTCTGTTTCAGACTCCATCAGATGCCAGAATATCCTCTAACCTTTATATTTTGGTTAACCTCCAAAATTTCCATGGTCCATTTCAGACAGATTAGCTGGGATACCATAACTTAAGTGCTTGAGGTATTTCTTACTTCACAAGATTTCCTACTTTCATGTTCAGTTTTGGTTCTTCCTTGGTTGGCAACTTCTAACATGACAAATATAGTGATTTTAAACTGTGTCTGTGCCAGTGGCACTACAGCCTGGTCACCCACGAGTACCAATAATGCCCATACACGGCTATGGTAATATTCAGTGCACAAATAATCCATTAGGATTTTTTAAACTTACAGCAATGTACATTCACAAACTAGTCTGCAGTCAGACTACAGCATAGGAGTCACATGGAAGACAGCTGAGTTTTTGTAACAATATTCACACAAAAACCTGGGAAACAATTTGAGAACTAATTCAGAGTTTAACTTAAAAATATATGTATCTGTGGATAGATTTTTGCCATGAATGCAGATGAGAAAAGATGTAAGTGCAGAAACATCTTTAGAAAAGCTGCAAAGCAGTTGCCAGTTCAAAAAGGTGAAAATTTCAGGAGAAAGGCTTAGGAATGGAGGAAAAAGAGCTGCTGTGAACAGGACTAAATTTGCTATTCCTGCTACGAGAGGAGGAAGCAAAGGTCAGGGTGAACAGGGGGTCACTTAACCAAGCCAAAAATGCAGAGTAGGTGTTTTGGATGATGCAACACTGCAAACCAACAACTAGGCAAGGAAGAGGACACAAAGAACCTTGTATTTGCTGATACTGATGCACGAGGGCCAAAAGCAACAGAAAGCAATAGAAAGAATATTTCTTCTCCACAGGTGGCTCAAACTGCAGAGGACACACACGCCTGGGGCTGGGGTGGGGGAGAAGTGGGACACTGCATCCCTCAGCCAACTGAGCTCTCCAGTAGGCTTCATAAGGGAGCTTAGGAGACAGAAAGTTTGGGGCCAGGCCAGAGCATCATTGTACAAAAGGGTTTCCCTGAGCCAAAACTCTCCATGGAACAGCTGGTTGTATTTGCTGCATCCCCGTACTGTGAAGCAGAAAATACAAGTCTACTGCCTGCTGTTTTCTAAGGAAAGCTCTCTGTAAGCCGTTGGCACTGTATTTGTGCTTTGCTCTATCAATTTGCTTAGGTTATCAGGAGGATAAAAAGGGGCAAGGCAAAATAAAACAAAGGTCCTGTAAAGTAAGTGGAAGATGTCTGAGACTACAATGAAGAGAAACCTGGGGGAGGAGGGGGAGGATGGAAAGGGGGAAGAGGCGAAGAAGAAACCTTTTGTGGAATCTAATTCATCACATTATTTTCCTGTTAAGATTATAACAATCTCCTTTATTTTAATATATTCAGGAAATTACTTTATTTCAATCAGAGTTGTCTCAGGCTGAAATGACAACTGCTAATGGCAGTCTATAAAACCCAGACATTCTCTCTGACTCATTATATGTATTTCTAGGGAAAGTAGAAAATCATCTATCTATTGGAGGTCATTGCTGTCTCTTGGCCAGGCAAACACTCAACCAGCAAGCAGCATGGAAACATCCCAAGAAGCATCTACTTCCCTGGTGTGAGTAAGGAATTGCTCTGTGAGTCCAACACATATTGGACCAATTTTATGGTTTTCAATTGACAAGTTATAGCCTTTGCACTTCAGTATTTGCCTCCAGGAAATTCTCTAATGATTGAGTTTATTAAGAGGATTTCCACAAGAGGAGTATTTTTCAAGGAAGATAAACTCTTGTGTTTCAGGGGATATCTGGTAATAAAGACTAGGAAGATAATTTTCCATCCAAGAAAGCTGATACTCTTTCTAGGAATACTGTCCAGTCTGGGACAGAGATGTGGACTAGACTCAATACAGTGTTTCTATTCTTCTAATAAAGCAATTCTGAAAATTAGTGAGTACAAATTTTCCTAGAGGATATGAACAAAATGCTCACTGAGCAACATTACTTGTTCCCTTTATTATCTTACATTTTTCTTCATCTTAGCCCTTCCTGTTAAAGTAACATGATGAATATTTCAAGGCTACTAATTACAGAAAAATCTGTAAGGTTGTTGTGTCTAACTAAACACAGCCAAACATAAAACAGTGTTTGACTGCAATAAATCCAAACAAAAATCATCTGGCTGGGCTGGAAAAGACATTTGAGATCATTGAGTCCAATATATGACCCAACACTACTAGACCATGACACATCCACCTCCAGGAATAGTGACTCCACTGTCAATAATTAGATATAAGTGATTTTGCTGCCGCCCTGTACTGAAGTACAGCTTTGTACAGCATAAAACCCTTGGTGGATACGGAACCTTCCATTTGAATATTTTTTAAGATAGGGAGTTATTTATTTGAGTTATTAGTCCTTGAAATTCTTTCAAACATACTATGTAATTTTAAAGCGTTGTTGTTACAATTTTCTGAGGCTTTAACAGGATCTTGTGGCTGAAAATATTGCAACACACTAGATAGATTATGCAACTCTTGTTCTTAGTAATGCTCCTCAGTATTGTCTCTCAAAACAATAGAGAGAATAACCCTTAGAAAACACAATTTCTGTAGATGTCTACCAGACCAGAAAAAAGCAAATAAATACTATAAGTTGAAAATGAAGTTGCCATACAAACATGTTGACTAAGTGCTTGTGCCTCACACCATTAGGTCACAGCAATTCCTTTAGACAGTTACAATGTACCTTTATTTGTTTTACATTATTTTATTAACTAACCATATTAGTGCTGTACTTTGGGTCGTTTATAAAATGTTACTTTCCCCCAGTGCACCTTTTGTCACACAAACGAGATATTTTACATTTCAAATGCAACTATTCAGAGCTTTTTCTTTCTTTTTTTTTTTTTTTTTTTTCCCCTTTCTCTTGCTTTGGCTTACTACCTAAGATGTGTAGGCTGTTGGTTTTTTTCCCCCTTTCATCTCAATATATAAATGCAATAATAGAAGTAATTAATGTTTAGCTGTTTAACTTCGATTTTATGCAGAGTAGACATCTGATGATCAAATCCACCTAATTCTGCAATTAGAGCAACTTGTGCAGCTGCGCTTCCACTTGCTCGCTGGAAAGCTCTTCCCTTCTGCTCTGAACCGATTTGTGATGCACTTGATGTACAATGTTCTATGTACAGCTTTGAAATAAATGTAGGATATTATTCTATCTTCAAGGCCAACACAGAGAAAGGCTGCATTAAGCATTTAGGTGGGAGAAGGAGGGAGGGAGAGGAAAATAAAATGAAAAGGCAATGACTGCAGATACCCAGACTGTATGTGGCACTGGAAAATCATTGTCAGCTTTGCTGTCACTGTCACACTAAACTTCCCAGATGTTCATATCTGGAAATGTCACAAAATGTCATGGCATAAGTTGCTGTATTTTGTTTTCTGTAGAAAGAATAAACAATAATAAAACAGCCTCAGGAGTGTATGGCTAGCCAACAGCAGCTTGTAAAGGTCTCAGTAAAACAGCATGTGTGCACATTCTGGAAAAGAAGCAAACATCAGCTTCTTTTCTTTTCTTTCTTCTT
>VWYO01012541.1:69803-88137 GCA_013400275.1 Rhadina sibilatrix | reverse complement strand
TTTTTTCTTTTTTTTTTTCTTTTTTTTTTTTTTTTTTATTAACTAATAACAGTGCTTGAGCTGATAGAAATTTAACATTTAAATTAAACACAAAGAAAAGGCCCTTTTGCAATCTTCTCCCCATCTCAAAGCTGCCTTTGTGCACAAGCTAAAATGCTGATGTCAGATTAGTTATTGACAGAGCTAGTATAAATTCGTTCCATGTTCATTTATCTTCTGGAATTTCATGTAGTGCTCCACAATTAAAAGCAGAACCCTCTCTGAAACAAGCTCTTCATTGCTGATTCAAAGTGGAAGAACACTTTGTATTTTAAAACAAGATCTTTCAAAGCACAGATTTTATCTTCTCTACGAGGTTTGTGGTTTTGAGTGAAGTCCAGGTCAGGTTCTCTCTGTGACATCTTTCTCTCAAATTAATTCAATTTGCTCTTCAGAAAGTAAAACCAACTATACATGCCTAAACCGAGCAAGACACCCTTCACTTAAACATTAAGATTAAGCATTATAAAATGGTATCTGCAGTCTATACATCCAAGTAAAACAGCTTTGGATAAAATGATTTTGGCTCCTTTACAAAAGAAAAGAAGAAAGGAAATCAATCATCTGTTTTTCTCTGCTCACAGAACTCAATGCAATCCAGAAGCCTCAGTTAAAATCCTTTCCTTACAATCTTGCTCTTGCATGTAATTAAGTTCATTGTAATACCTTAATATTCCAATGCTGTGACCTACTTACAAAGTCAGAACTGTCAAATGGCTAAAAGTGACTCACTCACTTTCATATTGATTTTTACTAAGTCACTAAGTCCCTTTGCTGTTTAGTGAATCATGTGCCTCTGCTTTATCTACACAGCATGTGTGGGGCGCACACACTCCTGCAGTTTTATAACACATAGCATGACAGTTACTGCAACTACAGAACAGAGGTAGGCACAAGGAATTAATCAAGAATAAATGCTGAGCCAGAATCATTTGTTTTTAAAGATATATTTGCTCCAAGACAGTGAGTTATTTCAATGTCTATTTTATATATGCCAAATGACTCAGATGTCATAATTTAGTCTTGTAGTCCTTGGTATATTAGTCTAATGTAACATCACTGAGAAGATGCATTCTCCTTTATTTGAAGGACAAGTTGCAGCTATACTTTGGTCAGTTGTAAATTTCTTCATTCCAAATCCCTTTTTCATCACACTTTGCTTTATTCTATAATGGCTGGTTCTGCTCCTTTTCAGTGTTTTATTATTTTTTTTCATCCCAAGCTTTCATGAGTGTTAATGAGCAATCAAGCTTAGAAACATTTAGATGCTTTTCAGTTATTTTATTAGATGCTATGTTTCAAAAGAGAGGTGAACTATTCTGTTTATTTAATGGAAGTATATCACCAAGTGTCAGCTTCTGCACATCATTCTGGTCTTTTCTGCTGTCATCTGAGGAGTGAAGATTTTACCTGGAAGCAGTCATTCATCATCCACCATTTCCTGAAACAGGAGGCTTGGCCTCCCACACTCAATAAATCCACAGGAATGTCTGCCAAACCCCTTTAAAACAAACCCCTTTATAACAATATTATATTAATATGAAGGGGAAGCAGACTTTCATAAGGTCAGATCTGCCTTTTTAAGTTTTTGTTATTATTATCTCTGTCTTTCCACCTCTTCTTTAATGCTGGGCTGAACAGGAGGCTGTAATTCCATTTTAAGAGTTCTCCTCACAACCATTGACTCCTGGTACCACCTGGCTTCTCAAATTCACAGTGCAGCAGCCTGCAGTGTTGTCAAGTTAAACTATTGCTGAGGTGGCCAATGGGAGGGTGATTAGAGGCACCCATCCTGATTCATGCATTTGCCAGTTGCAGCATGTACACTGCATTTTCTCTGCTGAGACAGGGTGTGAGGCCCCTCGGATGGGAGTACATGGTCGTCCCAAAGTGGATGTGTTTGACTGCAGCATAGAGCAGGCAGAATGCACAGTAAGCCAGGGGCATCCAGCAAAAACAGCGATTAAGAGTCCTAAAAGAAGCAAGGAACAGGCTCAAAGCCAAACTCAGTGTTTTATTATAAAAAAAAATACTCTTTCACAGAGGTTCAGAAGAGGCAACGCAGAATTTGCTGCACCTCAAAGAGGTGATGAAAGTTGCTGGAATCACAGCAGGGCAGAATTCACTCAACAATCACAGTAGGCTGAGAGCCGTAAGAGATATCTGCCGTCAAACCTTTTATTTTAATCCATCTTGACCAATAAGCCTTGAATTTTCTCTTTTTCAAGAGCTTTTCACCTTTAGTGGTTTTGGGTTGTTCACTTGAAAGAACAGATGTCGCCAGATCTCCATGAAAAAAAATCAACTAAGTTGTCAGAAAATACAGGAAATGTCTGTATCACTTCAGACTGTTCATTATAAACTTCTTCCTTTGCTTGGGCTCAGTTACTTTCCCATTTAGCAACCTTCACAAACACACTCCTTGCAAAAAATTGAGTAGTAGCCACTGTCAATTCTATGTAATGGGATGGCATAATTCTATTCTCCTTTTTTAACATAGGTACCTCTCTGGAGGATTTGCAGCTGTCTGTTATATAGACTATTTTAGGGACCTAAAGAGCTACATTTTCACAGAGGGATTAGCTTACATCTTCTACATCTAAATACTATACAAAGAGACTCCTTGAAAACTTGCATAGTTCCCACTCATATGAACTTCCAAGAGCAGATAATGTCAGCAGGAAAGTGATGCAGCTTTTCAGGAGTACTTACACCACATCAGAACAAAACAAAACAAAACAAACCAACACAAAACCAAAAAAACACCAAAAAACAACAATAAAAAAATCCTCAACCAATCTCAAAAAAACCCAGAAACAAACAGATGAAGAAAAAGGGTAAAATTAATGCAAGCAGAAACACTGCTAAGAAATAGTTCTGTGTTAATATACCCCATGTGGCAATGAGCGTTGACATAAGCATGAAATTTCCAAGTCAACCTCTCATTTCTTTCCAGCTTCTACTATGCTATTTAGTCCCTACTCTGCCTAACAATTAAGATGTTATTTCTATTTTATGTTCCAATGGATTTGTAGGCAATAGCTTATTTCATTAAATGAACAATGGAAGTGCAGTGCGTGGAGTCTCCTCAACATTTCAAGGTATTTAAAAAAAAACTACAGGCTTTTCTTTTTTCTTGTCAATATCTTCTTTAAGAAGGGGAATGACTTTCAGGCTTTCAATGTACTTGAATACAGTTGTCTCCATTTATTAATATCAATACTATTGAAGCTGTATCTGTCTATATTTATTGAACTGAAAAAGCCTGGAGATACAAATTTCTAGTACAAGAATTCTTATCTCTCTAATTCATTTTCAGGATTTGTTTCTTGGTATACAGTATTTACTTCTCTGCATCTCAGATTCTTTGCTTGAGTTGTTACCTGTTCCCTTAAGCTTTTTAACAAATTAAAGTGTTGTACTAATACCTGAGGCAGAGTTTCCTGATAAAGCCAGTCTACTGTGTCCTTTAGGATGAAGGTAGAAAAGCTTCATTCCAAAACACTAAGTTTGCAAATCTAGCTACACAATATCTTTATAAAACACTTTATTTCAAAGAAAATGCTGTTTTGTGAAGACAGCTTTTGACATTCAAAACTCCAGAAAGTAACTAAAAATCTTACTTCTAATTTCTCAGACTGAAAAGTTTCATTTTTGATTTTAAATACCATTTGGCAGGTAGGGCATTTATCCACAGCAATGCAACAATACACAAAACTGAAACAATATTATAGAATTATTTCATTCTATTTCAAACCAAGAACGCCCTAATATTGTGGAAAAGACTAAAAAACTTTGAATTTTTATCCCAATTTGGGCCATTAATATTTTTAATGCACTTCTGTTTTTTAGAAGGTCAAATAATTATTTTTCATTCAGATCTATCTCTAGCTATAGAGTCTTTGAAGGGCTCCCAATCCCATTTCTCGAATCCTTTTGTATATTACATTTTTGGATGAGTAGATGATGACCAAATTTAATATTATATGTGGCTGTCCCTTATCAAAATCTTTGTTCTAAGAGGACAGTAAAGACAATATAGTTCTTTTAATTTGTTGTTTTATTGTTTCCAATACTTAGTACTATATCTTTCCTTCCCATCATTTCCTTCCCAACATGTCATCCTGTTTTTCTAAAGTTTTTCTAAGCTTTCTGATGTTTATTTTTTGTGGTGGAGTTTCTCATGCACTTTTCATGTAAATAATGATTGTTTTGCATTCCTTTCTGGAGGAGGAGAGAATTGATGGACTGTTGGGTTGACCAGTGTGGTTGGAGAGGACAATTTTCTTCCTCCAATCCATGGTCACTGTTGGAATTCTACAAATGTCGAGGTCTGTAAATAAACTGCCCTTTTTTTGCCTTGGACATCTCAACGTGTGAGTGTTGTTCTTTAGTGTCATATTGCAATATGATTGTATATCCTCATTGTCTGCTTCAGCCCACAGTGGCATACACTATGTTAATTCCTAAGAAACATTCCTGGCAACATGACAGATCAACAGGAACTACCTGCACTATCATTTTAGAGGTATCGGTTGCTTCCATTTTAATGAACTTCTAGAAATCATGCTGGAATTTCAATATCCTTTTGTGTTTCTGCACAAATGTAGGGTAGGTAGAATTGCACAATAGGAACCAATCAACTCTCAAGCAATCTTCAGCCATGAAGTTCCCACAGAAAATAATATTAAGGCACCTCTTTCTTTTGGTTCTTTTTTTCTTTTGCAAGATGGTATAAACAGGATAGCCTGGACTATTTCCTCCTCCTTGAAAGGGCTAAAGCTGAATATATTATTGAAAGCCTGTACAACTTTGTATTAAAAACATGCCTTCAAAAACATACAAAATTCAAAAGAGTTCCTTTCTGTCAAGGATGACTACAAGCTCTACGGCAGAATTCTGTGACCTAAAAAATTCTCAACAAAATGAGAGCATTATCCTATAGTCTCTTTTTCTTTTCCCTTCTTTAATTGTAAAGCTATTTATTTTTCTACAGAGACTGGTTAGAGGCACCAAACCAAATGTCAGCCTCCCACATGGATGCATATTTATCGTAGTCTTGGGGTCACTGCGACACATCTGTGCTTAGCTCAGTTATTCAGCAAAGCCTTCTGCTTCAGCCCTGACCTCCTCTAGACTAAAAGTGGTCAGAGCTGGGACCCAATACCTGTTTGGACAGCATTTGCTGGAAGGCTCCATTATATTACAAGTGTGAGATCAATCTGTGGATTCCTCGCTTTGGACATGACAAGCTTTATTTAGTGATTGTTACTGACAATTCAGACATGCGCTTTTCATAATCTAAAGCTTGAAGTGAATACAGAGCTGCTAGTTTTAAGAATGTCAGGTCGCTGATTTAAGCTGCAACTTAAAACAGTGCTACTTGTGGTTTTCTCCTTAAAAATTATAATTGAGGTGATCCTATACCACTTTAATCCCTCACACAGCTGTAACAGGACACCTATAACAGTACATTTACTCTTTTGTTTCTTATTTAGGAAGAGGCCTGAATTCCTGTGTCTATTTATATAATAAAAGCATAAAGTAGTAGAAAAAGATAAGTAGGTCAATAAGAAAATGCAAGATCTACAGAGAATATTACTGGGAGTTTTTTTCTCCCCTCTTTTTGTTGGGCCATTCATCTAAGTAAGACTACTCGAACAAAGGCTGTTGACCAATAAACTGGTCCCAAGAATCCATCAAATTAACTGGACTGCACAGTCTCTTCTACATGAATCAATCAGGAAAAAAAATTAAGTGATACACATTTTCTTATCTTTGAATACTCTTACTCTGCATTTGTTTGAGCAATGCTTGAGGAAAAGATAAGGACAGTCTTTGCCACTCCCTGATCAGGGCCAGCTTCTTAGCTCTCACAGATCACATTAGGTCTTCACTTCCTCTTTCTGTTCTTGCATTCCCACCAGATACCATAGTGTCCCAGGATGTGTTGCAGGCTTATGTGTTTCTGCCATGTGTCTCTTCACATTTCTGTGGTGGAGTTCTGAGAGAGTTAAGTAAAATCTGGCTCTGCTGGCCCCATATCCACATAGCAAAATGTATCAAATTTCTGGTGCATTTGCCCAGGCAGATTGACTTAAACAGAGAAGAGACCATGACCTTTCCATTTCATTCTTACTCACTGCCATGATGCAGCTGAGCTGCCCTACTCATCAGAGCATTTAAGTGTGTGTTTTTAGTTATACACATGCTTTGCTAAGTACTAGCCTCTATAATTATGGAAAAAAATCAACAATTGCTTAGAATACAGTTGTATTTTCCATAAATGTCAAAGGCATTTCCAACCCTGAATGAGTGCTCTTTAAAGTGTCAAATAAATCTAAAATAAATACACACTACTGGAATCCACCAAAAAAAAAAAAATAAAATCAAATACATTTGCCTTCAACTAGAGCAGTTACTCCAATAAAATCAACACTCTGGTCTTTTCATTTGTCCTCAGAAAGTGATTTTTTTTTTTCATCTGTGCAAACTTGGGAAATTAGCAAAAAGAAACCATTTCTGTGTAAATCATATATTGTATCTTCTTCCCTCACATTCTTAGTCCACACAGGTAACACAAAATAGGTCACTGAATGGACACTAAGGGCCATGCAGGACAGGGAAGAAGCTCTGCTTTATGAAATACATAACACTCCCTTACATCTATTACCTATTCCTGCAGGGGAAAACACCCCAACTCTCCCCACTGAGCCTCCCACAACACACTCAAGAAACCCAAACCAAAAATAAACAAAAAACAATACCCAAATGAATAAGTGAACAGCTTTTATTTACATCTCAAAGGAGAAAAATAAAAGCAATAAGGTTTCACATTTTTGAGCACTGAAATGCACTCTATATGAAGTCACTACTGTCAATTTTCTGCTACAGTTTCACTGACCTAGTGAAAACTCATGCTTTTAGATTTAAACTAGCTTCCACTTCCCTATTTTCTTTTCTCCACCCAAGGACACTGTATTACACAAAACATGGAAAGCATCTCATTGCTTTCAACAGTTGAAAACTCAGAGAAAAGAAGCTCTTGGTTACACTCACCAATTGGTGTTAAGATTGTGTGTCATATTGTGGCTATCCATTAGTTGCCTTTTAGAAGCACTTATCAACACAATCCTCAGTAGATTCATAATCAGATTTTTTTTTTTTCTTGCATAAGCGCTGTATTCATTCTACAGTTCAAAAGATCATTGCAGGAAATGAACACATTCAAATATTTTTAATTATCTCTGACTTCCAGAGGATTTCAAATGAATCAAAAAATTTAAGAGGTATGTAAAAGTGCTGAGAGTCCTGTAGACAAAAATTATATGTAATTTATATAAGTAACCTACTCTCTCTTATTGAAGAGGGAAGGTAGCTTATATAAATTACACATAATTTTCATATACCTAATATAAATAGCCTTCGGGCAGAAGTATCCTCGTGTTATTCCATAGAGAATACTTAAACTAAAAGAAGGGATCATTAGGTGACAACTAAAAAGAATTTTTTCTTAAAGTGATATTTCATTATGCCTAGTCACAGTAATAAATTACACCTGTAACTTTACTTTCAAAGAAACTTCTTGAAAAGGAAAAATGTGCAATAGTACCACATTAATAAAGGTCATTCACTTCACCATAAAGATAAATTTAGCAAATCAAGGGAAGCCTTGTCTTCTCTTACAAGGAGTTAATGACAACTTCTAAGAAGAAATACATAGACTAAACTGTGTTTAGTTGATTTAAGAACCACATTACATGATTTTAAAGGTACCAGAAAACAGGAGCTCAAGAAATCTTAGAGGTGCTGGGAACATGAAATACATTCACTCTGCAAAAAAACCTTATTGACAAAAAAAGACTCAAGAATTTCCCTGTAAAAATTTGAAATCTTGTTGTAGTAGAGATATACCACCACATAAATTAACTGAGATTAAGCAATAATCAAGTGGTATTTCCCCCTTATGAGAACAGGGAAGAAATGGTCGTCAGTAAAGGCAGAATCAATAAATGAGCAGACTTTCAAGTACACCAAACAATGCAGCAACAAAATATCAGCAGTGCAGTTACTTAAGAGTCAGACTGCCCCTGAAGCACACAAGACAAGGCAGGTACCTTGACCATGCACAAAAGCCATGAGATAACCAGAAGCCAAGCTCCTCTACCAGCTTAAAATGTATCAGGCCCTTACCCACCAAGGGAATCAGGTGCTGGTCTGTTAGAAACTGATGGGAGAGAGAGAACCTGATGTAAAACCAGGCATAACCTTTGCATGCACTGAGAGCCGTGTATCTGAGTCATTTTATGGAATGATCTCATTTGCCACTAATACCTCAATCACAGTAAAATAAAAATTACAAAGGAAACAACTTCCTTTGACCCTTCAGTAAGAGCTTGGGAGAGGGCCCATCTGCTACCACAATAGGTGAATGACAGCTTTGCTTTCATGTTTCACTATGATTCCCACAAGTCAAAGTGACTCAGGTAAAAATAACATATCAACAGCAACGATAAGGCTGTTTCCACCACCTAAAGGTAGGTGGTAGGTTGGTAGGGAAACAGAAGAAAACTAACCTCTGGGTAGTCACACTCCACTTAACTCAGTGCTCTTTTCAGTTGTAGCTTTTAATTTTAGTTTTGTTGCTGTATTCTAGGGCTTTTTTTCCTCCTGAATACAACAAAACATGCGCAAATAATCTGTGGTCATCCAGATCAAACAACTTCTGCAGAGTTGCACAGTGGCTGAAGATATTTAAATCTGGACTAATTAATCTAGTGCCAGAAGAATAACCTGTACAGTCAATCTGACATCTTTACCCAGAAGCAGAGAAGAAGACTTTTCCCTTTACCAAAGGATGCTCTAGAATTACTTAGGTATGTCATGTGGTGCACTAATGGCCTGATTAACACTTGTGGCTTAAAATTTAATGAATAATTGTAATAAAATGTTCGTAAGAGCTTAAAATACTAAAACAAACAATAACAAACAAACAAACAAAAAAAAACAACAACCAAAAAAAACAACCCCACAAACAAAAGGCTACCTCTAAATCATGGCAACATTACATTTAAAATAATGAAACAAGTTACTTAGTTCTACACTGAATATCACTCTTCAGGACAATCCATTTGTCAGACTGGCAAAAGATAAAAACAAAGGGTGTAAATATTCCCCTCAGTAATGTTTTCAGAAGAGTTTCTATATGCTAGGTTATTTATCTATTTGCACTGTTATTTATTTCACTTTGAAAATGGCATCCATTGCCTCACCTACCAAGGCTCTGCATTAACTTCAGAAAGAGCACAAAAAATTTCAGAATACAGATCTGAAGAGACTCTAAAACCTACTTAGTTTTCCATGTCTAAAAAAAATCATTTTGGCAGAAGAGGAGTTATTTTCAGGAAGGTTTGGAGACTGTTTTCTGAAAGGCACATTGAATTGCTAACTAATTGCAGTCACATTATTTGCCATATCATCAATGGTGAGCATTTTATGGCTGGATGCAACTAGATTAATATCAATTAAAAAGATGAGGGCTTCCTTATCATGTATTTTTATTTAGTCTGACAGCTGCTTTCTGAATGGCACAGAAGAGTGCCTATGAAATAATAAACCAAGTGAATAAATAATAATAATAATCAGTACCCTCTCATATATTCTTTAGCTCTTTTATAGGTGATGTACTTCATAAAGGAGAGAGTTCAGTGATAGAGTTTAAATTCTGCCAGTTGTCATGCTTGAAGTTCCATCCCAAAACTAAGAAATCTGTACTGAAACAGGGCATATTGAAAGCAAAAGAAGGAGGAAATATTACTAGAAATTACCAGGTATGAGTATAGAGTTATCACTAAAAAGCTGAAAAGAAGGTAAAAAAAGAAATCAACTGAGAACCAAAAGGAAGGCTATGAAATACTAGAGGAAGGCTGAAAGTGCCTCTGCCTTTTTCAACTAGCATTTTCCTGTTTTTCCTTTCCTGTGATTGCTGTACCTTCTGAGAACTTTGGGATAAATAATAGCCACATACACAGATTCCTCGTGTGTCCTGAAAAGTAAACAGACATTTAATCAACCCCAAATTTGTCACAAAATGTTAATATTGCTTTAATGATTAGGGCTGCACTTCAAAACACTTTCAGCAACGGAGACGATAAAGCACGACTGCCACTCACCAAATGAGACATACTTCAGCTTTGCATGAAGCTTCATCCCAACTCAGGTCATGCAGAGCTTGCCAAGATGCTTATGCTGGATTGCTTCGCTAGGCAGGAATTCTTATGCTTTTGTTCCCACACTTTCTTGTTGAACTTTCAATTCAGTTGACCTTGCTACTGACACCAACAATACAACACTGGCAAGACAAGGAAGATGAACTACAAAGTATTTGCAAGATGGATAACAAACAAGGGAACTTGTAGAATTCCCTAAGCTTGCACAGCCATCTTCTGTATCGACTCCTTCTAAACACAAATGAAGTAGACAAGATTGATTCTTTGTCTGTCAATTAAATTTTTGGTTGTGGCTGCCTACTGAAATCCCCAGTAGAACATGCCAGTCTCTTGACAAGCAATCCAGAAGTTACAACATGAAAATCTTTTAAACATCAGTGGTTTTCTATGTATCTGCTCAGTTGATGTTTTAGGTTTGTTCTTTGTGTCTTGTTTGTTTTGGGGTTCAGAATTTTTTTTTTTTTTTTTTTTTGAATTGAAGGTGAGGACATTTTTGCAGCTGAGTGTCTGGCAATATTAAAAGCATATTCTACATGGAAAAAAGCTGAAGAACTAACTCCAATATGACAGAAGTAGGAAATCTTCCTTGGGTTAATGCCAGAAAGGCAACCTTTCAGTACAGGTGGAATATCAAATAAAAGTATGTCTACTCAAGATATAAAAGAAACAAAGCTTTTCCTCTCCATAAAACTAAGCAATATGATACACAATTACTGAAAGAAAAAAGCTATGGAATGTGAAAAAATAAGTCACTGTAAAACTTTGGTGCTGCTATTGCCATATTTTAATGTGACTTTGCTTGTTTATTTATAGAAAGCAACTGTGAAAATGCACTACCCATTTATCAATGTGCAGATTGTTTTATGACTCCCAAGTAAAAGAACATCCTAAGCTTAGCTATTCAACAAATAAGCAAACCTGGATTTCTTAGGGTCCATCATTTTTAACTGTCAGAATAATTCAGAAAAGGTACTGTGACTTTCACACTTACCATACCTCTACCTTTCCAAAAATATGTACAAGTCTACATCAAGCTGCTTAAATTCTTTCTCACTATAGGCTGTAGAAAGCAGCTTTAGTGCCTCCACCCTTAGCTGTTAAGTTGTATACTTCGCTTTATTAATTAGAAATATTTTGGAGGCCATCACATGAGCAAAACTACTGGCTGGTGACAAATCTTTTGACAAAGCTCTTTACTCTACATGCTTTGACTGTTAGCTCCCCAAAAAAATAAAAGAATGACAAAATCTCTTTCAGAATATTTTATTAAAGGGTAATTATCAAGCAAGATATGTCATGCATGATGGTCCTCATCCTTCTTTCTTATTTGGGTGTGTTTCCAGCCTACGCAGGATCCCTACATCTCTTTTGAATCTAAGATGTCCCAACAGCTAACTCACATTATGTGTTTTCATTTCCCTTTAACTCATCCTTTCAGTTCTCTCACTTTAGTAACATGATCTTACAGGAATATGGTGAAGTTCTTGCAATTTCAAGATTGGCCAAACACTGCTTTCAGAACTTAATCATACATTTTTAAGGAAGAATTCAAATGTTGGGCCTGCCTAACCTACAGCTAAGGAAACATTTTTCAATTCATGGTCAAATTGTATTTATTTTTTTTTTTTTTTAACAAGCATTCCTGCAATTTGGTTCAACTCCTCTAAAAACCTTCAGCGACAAATTATGAACTTGGAAGTAGGGATCAAGAATACAATGATTCTGCCTAAATTAAACAGTGATAGGTTAGCTCAGACTAGCTGTGCTCTAGTCTAGTTAATCTTCTCTAATCAATGAGAGAAATAGGCATATATTAAATGTGTTTCATTTCATCATAAGGACATGAGATGTTTGCATCTTGATGCAGCTGCTTCTCTCCATTGGGTAAAAGAAGTGAGTGAGCCTCTTGTGATGAGATGATAGGCTTTTAGCACTAGGTGGGTAAAAAGAATCTCTGTTTACACGTCTGAAAAGGAAGAAAGTGTGACCCCAGCTGATGGAAATATGGTCCAGGAAAAACCCAAATCTAAAATATGAGCTTCTTTCTCAGTGCCATTCAGTGCTATCAGGGGTGAGAGCTTGAAACACAGATTACATTGATTAAAAAAATAATTTATAACTTGTAACTGTACAGATCAAGTTGCCCTTTTTGAACATCAAAGAATTATTGAACAAAACCCCCTAATGTCACCTGTGGTAATGGCACGTCTAAGTCTGCTGTGTATGAACTCCATACTGAACACCCTAAGCTGTAACTCAGACTGATACCTTCAGTGGTTTCTCCTGACAGCAAGATCTCTTGCCAGTTAGTTCTCTTCCATGAATTTGCCATTAATTTAGCTCTTCTCCAGAAGTGCTATGACATGACACAAATGTATTACTAAGTCTTCTCAAAGACTGTAGTAAATAACATAACAGCAATCAATTCAAATCTGTGACTTTAACACTGAAAAAGGCAAGGATTACTTTTGGCATGATCCCATAGAGTGCTGAAAATCAAACATTTGGAAAAGACACCAACATACCAAAAACAGGCAAGAGCTACAACATTTATTTAGCAATTTTGAACATCAGAGAAAATAAACCCAATGTGAAACTGTCTTGGGTTGTGGAAACAAAAATGTGTATTCTATTTCATCTGTTAAAGGAGATGTTGCCTTCTGATAATGGGCCAGTTGGTAAAGCCAGGTGGGACAGGGTTTCTTATCTCTTTCACCACCGGGAAAGAGATAAGAAANCCCTTAATTGCAAAATTATAATTTGGCAGGGGTGAGGGGTTTACATTCTCCATTCTAAGGGAAACTCCAGCTTTCCCTGGCAAATACCTGTCTTTCCAAACCAAGACAGGAACAGAGACACAGAATATCACATATGAGAAGATAAATTGAAATTTAAAAAAAATATTTTTAAATGGTATTAATTTTTCTTTGTGTTTACAGGAAACTGCATTATCTGAAAGGGAAGGCTATTCAGGTGAAAAGACTTATAAAATATGTAACCTCATGGATGTCATTATGGTCACAAAAATCTACACCAGTAAAGAACAAACCTATCACCTTAAGTTCTGCAATTTAGATTTTGCATTTCCTGTAATCCTTTTGAACTCTCTTTCAATTAGTGTTCAGTAACCTGTACTGAAATATCAGTAATTTAACAATGCTGAAAGGCTCTCAGACTTTCACCTAGTCAGACATCTCCCCTCCTTCTCTTTAGAAATCCATAAAATTATGCAAAATCTCCATGTTAGTATAAAGCAATACACATTTAGCTGAAGGTTTGGTGCAATAATGGGGGTAGAGCTCAGCTACATTTTTAGTATAACAAATCCTTCCAAAATCACAAAAGGTAGAATTTTGACAGGAACTGACAGAAATTGGTACTTAAGGCTGTAGGATGATTTGAACTGCCTGCACCATGTTCTCTATACATACCTTTATTTGACAGAAGATAGCAAACTGGGTCCAACATCCAGTTAAGAAAATACCACAAGAAAAATCCCACCTCTAGAACTTTGTACCATCACAGCAGGCACAGCAAAATTGCCCAAGATAAAACAAATCTTTGAGAAAGAGTTATTGATCATGATTAAATAAGGCTTCTTGAGATGGAAGGTAAGTATGCTGACAAAAGTAATGCTAGGGAAGGAAAGCAGTTGTTCATGTTGTATCTCTTCTGTGATAGAGAATGCAGCCTGAAAGGCTGCTCTTCTATTAGGGTTAAACTCAGTAACAGCAAGAATACATGAATACACAGCAAGCCTGCTCAAGAGTACAAAATCAAGCTAAAAATGAAATGACAACACATTCCTTTTCTTTAGTTGTGAAGTCAGGGAAAGTAATGGTAAAGTAGTATTATCAAAGCCAGATCTAATGTGAAACAGAATCTGACAAATCTGAAATGATACATCAAGGCAAAGCAGAAACTAAATGGAATTTCTTTGAAAACTGATTAAAATGTACAGTAGTTTTTTGTGGTAGTGGTTGATCCTCAAAGGTATCACCAGCAGCTACCGACCAATTCTGGTCTTACTCGATTTCCTGGTCTCAGCTCTCAGATGTGGGATTTTTTGTGATAGAGGAAGAGCTGTTAAGATGAGCATTGAATCACCAATACTTTGTACTCTAGCATTCTCACACAGACGGAGATCGGGTCCTCAGCAGCAAAAGTCAGTGGGAGTTGTGCCTGCTCTGCCTGAAGCTCTGCTTCCTGTGGTCCTCAACAACTGACCTCTCCTTGCCAAAAGCTGCCAAAGGGGTGCTCAGTACAGCCCTCGATTTGTTCTCTCTTTAATTGTCTCTGGTTCCCTAAGCTCAGTCTTTGTAGCTCACACTTTAGGGGCTATAAGCAGACTCACACAGTACTGCACTATCTGCTCTGGCTCAAGGCTACTTGCACACAGAGATTGTTTCTGTGACCAGCAGGTTCCTTTATACTAACAGGGCAACCTAAAGAAACCTTAATGTAACTGAATCATGATGGCTTCTTGCTACTTGCCTTTTTCAGCAGTAGATTTATTTAGTTATTTGTCCCTCAGCTCCCTAAAGCAGGAGATTAACCACTGCACATGTTCCCAAAACCTTTTCTGACTCATCATGAAAAAAGGGATGGGCTGTACTTCCACAGGCTTCAGTTCATAAATGAGGCATCACAGCACCTAAAGGGAAGGAAACTTCTATTTTGCATGACTCAGAGCAATCAGACTAACTTGGAAAAGTTCATTATTGTGTGTGGTACTTTCAAATGTCACAGCGGACAATTTGAGAGAATATTTCCAGCAGTTCTAACATGCTTCCTGTAATGGCTTCTCCTATTCTTGCTCATATCCTTCAAGGCTGTGGGATTCAGTATCTACCAAAGGGAAAGCTGATAAAGTTAGGACATTTTCAAAAAGCAACAAGGAATGTTCTTACAGCCTTGGTAATTGCAGGGAACCATAACATGGAAGATGTGAATTTAAATCTTGGGAAAGGGTATCTTTCCCCTACCTGAGATAATATCTCTTAATCTTTGAAAAGAATGACATGAATAATATTCTACTTTACAACAAAAATAAAGGCACAAGCACCTTACTGTTCTTTTTAAGAAAACCATCCAGCAGCAGTAGTGCAAATAGTAGAAATAGACTTGGTTAATAATTTATCAGAAAGAAGTCTGAAAACCTCCTGCTAATATCCTTATGATCTCAAGTTTTGGTAAGAGAGACGTTCTACCTACTACCCTGCTGCTTGCCACTGTAATTCAAAGAGTTTTAGTACTTGTGCTCAGTTGATGGGTAGTCTAGTTTTAATGTGAAACTTGCAGCAAATCAATATAATCTGCATTACAATACATGGTCTGATTCAAGTGACAGGATACTTTTTAATGATCTCCCACTGTGTATCACTTTTATGTTTTATTGCTGAAATGTTGTTTCAGTACCAGTAATTTCAACTGGGGGAAAAAAAAAAAAAAAAAAAAAAAAAAAAAAAAAAAAAAAAAAAAAAAAAGAAGAAGAAGAAGAAAAGAAAAAATTGCTTTTGTTTCTACCAGTGTCAGCTGCTTTATTTCAACATTCTCTATGCAACATTTCCAGTGAGTTCCACCTTCCCCACGAAGATAAAGGCAAGGATTATGCTTGTTCACATCTTCCATGTTATAGTTAAGTTAAATTACGCTATCAATTTGATGTATGTTATATTATGCTATTAATTTTATAAAGTATGCATTGAAACACCCCAAGGAGTCAAAGGTATCCAAACCCACAACACAAAAAAACACACCCAGAGCAATCCACAGATAGATGACAAAATTTCTATCATTGCTACCTACATAGCACTCTCTCCTTCGGAACTAAAGCCTAATGATCAAGAAGCATCTACTTCTATTTCTTTTAGTAAAGTAGAAATCCTTTTCCAGACATTTTTATCATGAGGCTAATGTTTGGTATTACCAACATTACCAGAACTGACTACCTAATTTCCCTAAGCTATCCTCACTGAGGAGGAAAAGCTAAAAATTAGAGAAGTGAGAGAAATAAAATCATGTAGCAAGTTGCCAACATTTCCTGATTTTTTAAAATATTATGTAGTAATGTATTACATAATATTTACTCAGGATTCTATAAAATGTAATCTTCTTATATGACATGTTTCTTCTTACACAGAGAATAATATATTCAACAAAGTGTCTGAAAATTACTAGTTAAGACATCATGGTTTTGTCTGCACTTTAATTTATGCATCTCAAAATTAACTAAATTTGGGCAAAAATTATTTCTTTCCTCAGAGATTCATAAACAGTCACACAGATAATATGGTCAACCATGAGGCCCATGGTACACCCAAACCTGGAGTGCAATTCTCTTGACTCTTAGTTGTAACCTAAAGTAGAGATTAATGAAATATTAATATTATGAATATTAATGAAAGCTGAATGAGACAAAAAATTAAAATTACTTAAAGGAGAGGAAGGCTCTAGTGCCAGTAGCTCCTTGACAATATCATGTTACAGCCCTGCAATCTTTCTCCTTACAAACAGCCTGCAATATCATGGAGAGTTACAACCTGCACAGAAAAAGATAACAGCAGTAAGAATACAGAGAAGAATCTTAAAATATTTAAGAAATGAAAGGAAAGAAAGCAATGTTTGAGAATGAAAAGGCAAAAATATCCAAGCCCTTTGAAAAAGACTGATAAATTCTTGTCTTACAGGAAATTTTTGATTCACCTTCAACCATCATAAACTTACTTGGTGATTAGCTATGAAAGAATATAGAGAATTAAACTAGTGGCTGATGTGTTACTAATTCTCATGTCATGAGAATCTATGAAAAATCATTTTGAAATCAAAAAATGAAACACCTACAGAGTCCTGTGGGAAAATAGCATGAGTACTCTGCAAACCTAACTTTTTCAATGACCATGCCTTTCCAGCAGGCTGATCAGAAAGATGTACAGACCATGAAAGAACTCATCTCTCTGAATCTTTCTTTTTCTGTCTTTCATGAGTAAATAATTTTTCCATTTTAGTTTCCATAAAGGTGCTAATGGAAACTCATACTGGGCTAAACAGATGATTAGGGCTAATGGATTGCTAATGCACATTACTAGCAGAATTTATGGAAGTCAAACTCTCAAATTCACATATGCACAAACAGTTGAATGTAGACATGGAGAGAACATTAACAGTACAGATTGATTTCTGTGCATGAATCTAAGGAAAGTTACTGCAGGGAAGAAAAGGAAGAGAGTGACAGTAATGAAAAAATCAAGATGGGCATGGCAAAAATGCAGCTTTATTACATATAGCACTGTACTGCTGCAGAGTGACTTCTGTTTCTGCATTTATCTTCCAGTGTAATGGTGAACAAAAAATTAATTTTATCCTACTGTAAGTATTAGGAAAAAAAAAAAAAAACCCATGAGATGATCTCAGGTGTCTGTATGGAGCTGCAGAGATACTCTGCTGATTTGTCTTGAAAACCGGAATATATCATTACTATTCACTTCAGAAAGAGAAAAGTTGAAGAATCTGCAGGGATTTCAAGCACAGTATTTTGCAGAGAAAATACAGACTCAGGGACAGCTCTGGGAGATTTCAAATGAACAAGTTCTGCTTGGTAGTTAAAGTTGTGTTTAAATCAGTCCTGAAAAAGATTTCCAAAAATTGAAAGAAGGGGCATTTCTGGAAAGGCCATAGAAAGTATTTATCACAGTAGTTTTTGAAAGATACCTATTGTTCTGTCACTGAAAAAAAAAAAAATCACATTTATTGCTAAATCACCTCATTGGATCAAGCACATGTTCTATGCAAACCACTTGTCCATTCTGAAGTAGTAATTAACCAAGAAACATAATTGACACCCTGTGTTCGTGTAATAGACAGAATAATTGAACAAAACAAATTACTTCAAAACTGGAAAAAATAATTAATATTTCTGTAACATTTTTTTCCTGACAAGAAGATAGCAGAAAGAATCACTGACTTCACAGGTGCCCTTTAACAGTTTGGTTTTGTGCTTGATACTTTATGTCTGTTTCATCCGCTCCTGCTGAAATACCAACTGGATATCCTTCTTTTTTTTTTTT
>VWYO01012541.1:23924-69763 GCA_013400275.1 Rhadina sibilatrix | reverse complement strand
TTTTTTTTTTTTTCTTAAATGCAACAGAATTCCCAGTGAAAAGTCCACACAGTAAAGTTTTCAATCTGACAAAAATATATTGGAATTTTTACAAATATTCCAACAGCATGCACTAAAATATATATATATCAGAAATAGTGAGGAATATATATTATTTTGGCATATGCATGCAATATCGGTTGAACTATTCAATGTTTAACACACCCTTTTATCTTTTATATTGCTGCTGCTTTTAAAAAATATGATGAGAGATACTAACAAGATTAATTTCTATCGTGTTATGTTTGTGTCATATTTTTATGTCATTAAGGTGTAGGTAGGTTATATTTAGAGCTCTTAAAAAATAAATTCCAAGTAATTATTTGAAATATGTAAAGAGAAAAGGAAATATAGTCTTAATGAATAACATCATTTTAGTGTTCTTGGTATGGTGCATGGATTTGACTTTTTTTTTTAATTCCTTGGTGGTATAAAATCACTCTGCAAATGTAGGGTACAATCTCTTAACAGAAGGACCACTATTTTTGGGAATCAGAAGCAGCTTACCCTATATGTCAAATTCATCTTTGTCATCTTCGCAAGGTGAGAATTTTCAGCATCTTATTTTCCTAGTGCAAACATCTTTGTGACCTGTTTTCAAACTAATAACTCATTCTGGTTTTAGTATTCCCCAGAAATGACCTTTAGAATCATAGAACCACAGAACCATAGAAAGGTTCGGTTAGGTTAAGGAGGGACTTTTAAAGATAGTCTCATTTTAACCCCCCTGCCATGACTAGGGAGACCTACTTGTCCAGGATGCTCAGAGCCCCATGCAGCCTGGCCTTGAACACTTTTAGGACAGGCATCCACTACTTCTCTGAGCAACTTTTTCCAGTGCCTAACTCCCCTCATAATCAAGAATTTATTGCTAAAATCCAATCTAAATCTACCCTCTTTCAGCTTAAAGCCATTAGTCCCTCTTATGCTTAGAGCAATGTACAAATACTAGTCAGGTTCTACCCAGAACAGATGAAAATCCCTGAAATGTGAGCTAGAAAGGCATCCCTTTGTTTTCTTAGGTGTAACTGTTCTAAGTATACAACATATAACCTCTCCCTTGTAATAGTCTATTAAGATATGCTGCACAGTTCCTGAACATATCCTGCCTGCATTTATTTCGATTTTATTTTTTTAATAATGATTAGAGGATAATATTTCCTTCCATTTGGGAAAAATTCTCTTGCCAAGTTACACAAATTGTTATGAAATTTTTATTAAACTCCTTGCATAATATATACGATATCTCATTAGATCATTTTAGCTCTGAGTAATACTGCAGTTTAAAGT
This sequence comes from Rhadina sibilatrix, assembly GCA_013400275.1. Classification (NCBI taxonomy): domain Eukaryota; kingdom Metazoa; phylum Chordata; class Aves; order Passeriformes; family Phylloscopidae; genus Rhadina; species Rhadina sibilatrix. Next base: position 68,434 of record VWYO01012541.1, on the reverse strand, counting down.
GTTTGCTCCTAATTATCTTTTAACAGAGCAGCATTTTCTTATAGGATATTCAGTTTCAGTAGTAAGGTAAAGACTTTGTCCCAGCTGTGTCTTCTATAATAGTCATCATCATCTGTTTGGACACATAATCCTGTGTTTTTTCAGAAGTCTTTGTTCCAGAGAGATCTTTCTTTAACACATCTCTTTGCCTCTGACCCAGAGGCTGCCATACTAGTGCCCATCTGACCTTCTTCCTGAGGTTTGTGCCATAATTCCCACAGCAGTGTTAAGCTCAGCAGTTGTCAGACGTGATTTTATGTGGCTCAAGAATTTCACCTCAATACCCATGTGAGCAGTCTAACGAGCACTTTGATGGCTGTCTACTGCTTTTGATACTATGTTTCCTAGTAGGATAAAGTTATAGCTCCTTATAGCTCCTGTGATTTGACACAAATGCCAAACTCAATCATTTAGTTTTAAAACCCAGTCCTAATTACAGAGATGGATAGTTGAGGAAGAGGGTGAAATCCTACTATGACTACTGGCAGCATGTTCAGACTATGAGATTTTAAAACATGATGGTTTTCTTTCAATAGAAAATGCTTAATGATTGGTACAATAACCTTCCCAAAAGCAGAAGATGGTGTTTCCAGACACTGGGCAAACTAATGTGTTTTGGATAGGGTGGATTAACTGAAGCCTATTAAAGGAGAGCTTGGGTCATGTTAATTGAACCTTCTGTAAAGTTTTATTGAAGTTTTGAGAGCTTGGGTTTTTTCCTTTCTCTGTAGGTAAATGTTTCATTGTCTAATTCTGAAAGATTTGAAAGGATAAGAGATCTACAAAGCAAAAGGAATGTAAACTTTAAAACTGAAGATGAGACTAGAAATTTTCACCTTTCACTGGAATAATATAACCTGTTTTTATTTTTTAAAGATTCATGATTGAATGTGCCACACATACAAAGAGGGAAAAAAAAGTAAAAAGTTGTTGACTTCTTCATAAATTCTACTGTAGATACAGCAAAGATAGAGAAAAGAGATGAAACTGAATAAAGGGTCTTAAAGAAATTCATTCTGGCGTGATCAGTCAGGAAGTAAACCAGTTCCTTCCCCAGATGTCTTGCACATATGAGAATCTGGTCTCTACCAACCTAGAGACTAAGAATCCAACATAAAACTTACAAAATAGCATTTCCACATGTTTCTGTTTAGGTTATCTATCTATCTATCTATCTATCTATCATCTAAGTTGTGCTCTGTTCTCTGCTGGAGGCAAAAGCAAATCTTGCAGAGAATCACTACAAAGCTTATGAGTCACTCAAGTCCTACTTGAAATAGTGTAAGGACAACACTCATTCCAGTTTAACGACAGAAATTTTGGTAAGAAAATGCAGACCAGAACGCACATTAGTGGTAAATTTATGTGGCTCGTTAATTGTAATAGTTCCATTTCTACATATTGCTAGTGGAAGATTAAGGCCATAAAAGTCAATGTTTCTATCCTGTTTTCACAGATCACTTTTAGAAAATAACTGAAAAACAAAACCTCAACAAAAACAATATTTTGGGCTGACCCAAAATATTTACAATTTTCTCAGGAAAATCTGAAGATAGGGTTCTGTGTGCTGCTCAGCAACAATGTGCAAGTTTTCATGTCAAAAGTTCACTATTTGGCAACTCTTCCCTACTCCAGGCTCTGGAGTTTCCTGACAAGCTTGTTAAGGCATACCAATAAATAAAGCAACCTTTCTAAATATGCCCATGCTCCAGTACACCATGTATAGTATTGAACTGTCACCTCTCTGAGCCAAAACGCTAAAACCATTCTAGGTATATTGCTCAAAAGCAAATTGCTGTTCCCTTGTCAAATTGAATGATGTCAGCACCCCTTGCTCTTCTTCTTAATAATCATTTTCTTCACTTCAGTAGAATTTACAACTTCTTTCAGTCTCATACAATCTCAAAACACAATTAACAAAATTGTATGGCTCTTCAAGAGCATTAACAACAGTGTTGGCAGAGTTGTGCAGTCCCTAGGTTCCAGGTGGCACAGGAGACGGGAAGGACTGCTGAAATTTGTCTTTTCAATTGGCAAATTGCATGTACAGCTTTGGGATCACTCTGCTGTACACCAGCTGGCAAATATGGAATGAGAGAGAAGCAGAGCTTTACTCCACAAGAATATCAAGGTTTCAAAATCTTTCTAAATTCAGCGAGAGAACTAACACAAAATCTTAAAATAAACTTAGGCAAAAATACTGAGCAGAAAATAGTCTTGAGACCTACACACCTTCTTGACACCTGTGAGTCCAAGCTTCAAATTAAGCACAGCAGGGACAGTAACCTGAGTTTCATCTCCTATGGAAGTGTTTCAGCATAAGCTATCCCAGGAAGACATATCTTGGTAAGACAGTATGGGTACTTGTATATGGTTCACTCTACAAATTTCACCAAAATGTAATTCTGAAAAAACTTTTTTGTCAGAAAAGAAAAAGGAGCTTTTTTTTTTTCTGAAAACCCATTTTGAAAGAAAAGGTCTGTACAGATGCATTTCTGATACTCCCAAGCCACAACTTACTACCTAGTCAGTGCTGCTGGACACATTGCAGGAATCCACAACCATTCACATAATCTGGGTTATAAAGTAAGATTTTGCAAATCTCTCCCTTTTTCAGTTCTAGCCAAGCACTCAGAGAAGGGACTAGCTCTTTTATAACATAATAATGTCTTTATGACTATTTTTTCCCCAATGCAAAAAATTGCATTGTTAGTTTTGCAGGTGATCCTGAGACACACTGGCAATTCCAAAATGCCTTCCAAATGTGACTAGAAGCTTGGTTCTTCCTCCTTTCTAACCAATCCATACTTCATGTATTTTCCCTCAAGACTCTCAAAGTACATGAAGATGCTGGTTTTTGTTTTGTTTTGTTTTTAATTTACTGGGGACTGGGTTTAATCTCAGTATTTTGTGAACAGGTTCAGATCTCTTTGTCTTGCATTTTAAGTAAGTTCATAAAACTGCCAATATGTGCTGATGAGAATTATACTTCAGAAGCTAATGGTAACTTGATTCAATTATCTTCTTGGCAGCCCTGGGTGAGTCATACGATTGTAATTCATGAACAGGGAGAAACAAATCTGATGTATAGCTGAAGCTCAGTAGCGTGCTGCCATTTTCCAAATCAATAGGTCCGGAAAGGCAAGGATGAATCAGAGAAAGAATAAAGTAATGATCAGTAATTCTTAACATAAAATAAGAATGAACACAAACTACTCTGTATAAGTCCACAAGTTTGGGATCATGGCAGAATGGAAACAGCATCACCTCAGCAAATCTTATTGCACAGCTCAAAGAAGAAACGTTCTTCAGAATTCACTTGTATAAAATGTAGTGACTCATTATGATGCTGAATCTCAACTCACTGTGAACTGACTGACCCTCCTCAACTGCTTCTTCCAATCCATTCTCTACTTGACTATAGTAGGAGAGAAATGGATAAAGAGAAACAGAGTGGAGGCAGGGGATAGTATGAACAGGAAGCAAGAATGTCAATAATGTCTCCAGCTTACACAGCTCTGACCATTTGGCACACTTAATGACAGGCCCTCTCCCCACCATGTCAGTCTGTCTGACTGAATCACACACACTTCTCAATGTATGCAGCCCTACCTACACATCTCCAGCATTTTCCTGTGGCCCCCTGTGGCCTGAGATGATCACCTGCTACAAGGAGAGCTCCAGCCCCAGCTGTCCTTCAGGTGCTGTCCAATGACCTGGCACTTTCCAGGCCATCTGCATTCCCTGATCAATGAACCTTCCTCATGACGTTAAGAAGTGCACTGCAAAGTATGTTTCACCTGTCTGCTTCTAAAGCTGTAGAGAGCAAAGATTATGTCTAAGAGATTTCCTTCTGCAAAAAAGAGTATTCTTTTAGCAAAATGACACAAAACTTCACAGCTGAAGAATTTAGAGGTATTTTTGATGTTTTCATATGCTACAGGAGTACACAAACTTTGAAACTCGGTGCAGACTGAGGACTTTGAATGTGGTCTTCCTGCACATTATTTTTTTTTGTTGTATTTTTTTAATAGAGAATCCTCAAACAGCCATTCTAAAGAGGGATCGATTTAAGTGATATTGGAAATACTAGTCCATCTTTTATTGGAGGTGTTTACAAAACCATAGGGGATTAAGAGAGTTGGGAGACGGGTACAGAGTATGATGTTATCCATGCATTTGAAAGAAGAATCAGTGTTGGAATAAACAACAGATTAGCAAAATGGACATTGCTAGGATGAAAGGTTTGCCATGCACTTTCTACTGATGTGTGTTCTTCTGAGAGGCATTTTGAAATGTTGCTTACTTTGACACAGTAGGCTTCATACTGAACACACAATGACTTTCTCTGTTTGCCTTACAAACAGCAATAGAATTAACTTCTATAAATTGCTGTGCACAAGATTACGGAGATTTCTGAGCAATATATTCAATATACAATGCATGAAAGTGAGGCACAAGGGCTTTCATAGTTAACAAAGTCATGTTGAAAACTGTCATCTGACTTCAAAACTCTATAAATAATTTGGTTACATCTGAACCAGAAATTCCACGCTGCCTATAGTGAGTGGAAACAAATAGGTTTATCCTGTGGACAATTCATTTCAACATAAGACACTTCACAAAATCTTTTTAACAATGCTCTTCATAATGGTGTCATCTTGAAAGATAGGAACTTGTCTACCCACCTGTCCCTATTAAAAATAGAGTTAGAAATCTGATAAGTAAAAGTCATTATTTTTACCTCTTTCACTTACGTTCAGTTCATTTTAGGGGTAAAAATCCCCAATATAGGAAGAACTGTCTTCTTTTATTTATTTTCATTTTTTTTCTTTTGCATAGATGATTATGGTACGTATTTTTAAAGAGAGTAATTCTGTAAAGCTCTAGACTGTAAGGGCCTGATGTAGTGCAAGAGTTTAAAGGTAAAATCAGTGCAACCTGTGGCTGATTTGATGGTGCTGGAAAAGCCTGTTCAAGGGCTGAGAAGAGACAGAACATTATTCATCTATACCAAGTCAATGCCCATTAGTGCCACTAGTAACAAACTACAAACTGGATTAGGAACCAATCAGATATTTACAATGTTGCCTTTTAATAAACTCTTCTGTGAATGACTGATAGAAAACATTTTATGTTGGTGCATCTAATGGCCCTTTTGCATACAGTGAAACATCAACAAATTAGTCAGCTAACGAAACATCATTACACTACATCGTAAAAACAAAATGAAATGCATACATAAAGTCTGACAGTGTTGTTATTCTCAATTGATGGTGCTGTATCTAACTTTGACATCCATGCTGAAATTATAGCAAACTCTTCATTTGCAACACACTAATCTCAAATATCTTAACAGATTGTTCCAGTTTAAGAAGTCTTAATTAAATTCTCCTACTTGAATGCTAGCTTTCTTATTTAGCCACAGTTACTCTCCAAATTCATCCATTTTTAATTTGTGAGAAACATTTTTCTTTGACTTTGCACGTGGAATTCAGGTATTTACAATAAACTCATTGAAATGACCCATCTCTTTTCCCTTGCAAAAAGATTTGGTTTGTGATGGAGTTTGATTTCGCTTTCAGGCACTTGGTAGACATAAGCTCTTATTAAAGAACAGAACAACACCCTCCTCTCAGTCACCAGAATATATGGGGTTTAGCTCATTAGTCTTGTCAGACTCAGAATTTTTATCATTTTTACTCTTCAAAATAATTTCTTGTACATCTGGATGTAGCTAATTAAATATAAGAGAAGCTAAATGCAACAATGAAAATGGAAGCTTTGATCTTCTGCTCCCACACTGCTAAGGAGCACTACTGAAGTCTCCACAGTATTGTGCATTTTCTCCCCTTTTTACTGGTGAAATAGCCTCTTTAAATTAACTTGTATTTGCTGCCAACTTTCAGAACACAGAAACAACCATATTGTGACTTTCGAAGAACTAACAAAACATTTCATTTCTCCCATTCCACCTGCCAGATGCTCTTCTTCCCCACCATAGACTGCCAGCTAAATTCACCCTCCACTTTGGCAAATGATTCAAACATGGTCCTTCTTCTTGATGCCCTGCATATTTACATAGCATTTCCCTCCCCCATTAATGCAGAAAATTGGTCCTGCCCTCTCCCTGTTCACCTCTGAAAGAGGTGAAAGATACTTATTAACAACATGGTTTGCATGTTACGCACCTAGGTTATCAGGTCCAGGACTGAAACTGTGAGGTTAAACAGAAGACAAACAGTGTTGACTTATTACCAGTAACTGCAGCCAAAACAGACTCTCTCCCAATATTATTCCTGTCCTTTCTGATCCCCAGCTTGGCAACTTTCCCTTACCAGCACTTGAAAGCCTATTAGCATCAGATTCCCAAAGTTTATCAAAAAATCACAGAATATGCTGAGTTTGAAGGGACCCACAAGGAACTCCTGGCTCTGCAGAGGACACTCAAGAGTGCCTGAGAGCATTGTGCAAGCACTTGTTGAACTCTGTCAGGCCTGGTGCTGGGACCGCTTCCCTGGGGAGTCTATTCAAATGCCCAATGCTCCTCTGGGTGAAAAACCTTTTCCTGATATCCAACCTAAACCTCCCCCAAGTCAGCTTCATGCCATTTCCTCAAGTCCTGTCACTGGTCATGAGACTGAAGAAATTGGCATCTGCCCCTCATGAGTCTTCCCCTCATGAGAATGTTGAAGAGCATAATCTTCCCCTCAGCCTCCTCTTCTCAAGCTGAAGAGTGTCCTCAGCCACACTTCATAAGGCTTCTTCTCCTCCAGACCCTTCACCAGCTTCATGACCTTCCTTTGGACACTCTCTAATACCTTACTGTCTTTTTTATGTTGTGGTACCCCAAACTGCCCCCAGCACTTGAGGTGCAGCTGCCCCAGCTCAGAGCAGAGCAGGACAATCCCTTCCCTTGCCCAGCTGGCCGTGCTGTGCCTGATGCACCCCCAGGACAGGGTTGGCCCTCCTGGCTGCCAAGCACTGCTGACTCATGTTCAGCTTTCTACTGACCAGGACCCCCAAGTCCCTTTCCACAGGGCTGCTCTCCAGCCTCTCATTCCCCAGTCTATACACACAGCCAGGGCTGCCCCATCCCAAGTGCAGAATCCAGCACTCGCCCTTGCTGAACTTCATATGGTTGGTGATTGCCGAGCTCTCTACTTTATCAAAGTCTCTCTGCAGGGCTTTATTCATGTTCCAAATGTTAAACCATGTAAATCTTTTTTTTAATGAAGGTCTATATTCAGTTAGTCATATTTAGCTGCAAAAAAAAGTCAAACTGGGTCATACATCCTAAAAGAAAATCACAAAATACCTAAGAAAAACCTAAACCCTATCCTAAAACCTAAATCAGTAACGGTTTCTGTACTTCAAAACAACATTTGAATTCTCCCGTAGTGTGAAGCAACTGCTTTTTCTATTAAGAGAAGATAATTTTACTATTGTTTCTTTAAAATGGGATGTGGGCATGTGGACTCCACACAGCACCCACATTAAAACAGCACATGTTGCCTTCAAAGGAGCTATTATGCAGTCTATAAGTTCAATGATCTGCAAAGCAATAAAGAGCTTCTTCTGCAGCCCTCACGGCCTATTGAGTAAATAGTAAGCATTTAGGAAAACTCCATAATTACATGTTTACACACTGGAGCCATTATGGGCAATCTAAAAAAAAGTACATGTAGTTTTCAAAAAAAATTTCCTTATTCAATTTTTTTACATAATTATAACTCCTTTACAGCTGCTAAGGACTACCAGATACAGAACAGACAGACTGAAAAAAATCACAGTTAGTCTGTGTTTATATGCAGTGATGACATAGTAAGATGTCAGCTGAATATTTTAGATATTAAAGTCTAATATTTTAAATTAAATACATTCTGTATGTCAGATGTGCCAAATGGTAAAGAACTGATAAAGAATTAAATAGCTTGATGCTTTTAGCTAAGTCAACAGGGAACCCCAGTGGTTGTATTCTTGGAGACCTGTTTCTTGGACTCATTTCCCTGTCTGTGAAGCACATTTCTATGTCCAGAAATACAGCTGCTCTACCTTGGTCAAACAGAAACTTTGGCTGCAAAACCAGCCTGCTTAATCCCTGCCTTATGTAGAGATTTAAATTTGAGGATTTAGGAGACTGTATCGTATAGATGGAATATGCCCTGAAACTGAATTTGTATTAGCTTGACACAGTGGTCCATGGGTAAACACAGAGTAAAAAAGGACAACCACCATTAAGAATGGAACTGATCATGTAGTTTTCATATGTTGAAGACATATAGGGCAGATAAGCAATTTAGCGTTGATACTCATCACTCACATGCCTTCAAAGAACCATTTGCAAACAATTTGCATCAGAAAAAATGCTTCTTATATGTGCTTGTACATTGCATGCTGTAAAAGTGACAGACTATTCAGTTAAGAATAATTTGAAGTCACATTCCTGTTCCTTTCTTCGTATTTTGTATTCTAATTAAACTATAATTTTTCATATTTGTAAAACAACAACAAAAGCCTGTTCACCAGCTGAAGAGAACATTTCATGTTTTATAGGAACACAGAAAAATCCTGAAGAAAACATGAATGAAATGCTCCTAAAACAACTGTGGTTTGGGATCAAAAATATCCTTTTAATTTGCAAATACACATATTGGGGAGAATTCAGTTTAATCTTCATAGGAGCAAAAACAAAAACAAGATTTCCCCACTTTTTTCTTCCCAACAATTAATGGTTAAATTATGGGCCATTTGGCATTGCCTACTGTCAGGTACTTTGGTGATCATAGTATACTCCGATCCAAACTTCCAACATGATGCATCTTTGGAAATTGCTTAGGAACACATTTATAGTCACAGGTTACAAGCAGTGCATTCAACCTACTGTTCCTCTGCAACATTACAATAGCCTTAATAATTTTGACAGAAGTCTGTGCAGACCAATTAAAATAATGACATTCAAATGAACACCTACTTAGGATGGCTTCACATTAATTTAAGACATTGAATAGCAACATTTGCATTCCAGATGCTGAGAGACCTAAAATGTCAGGCAATAGTGATGTTCAATGCACAACACAAATGCATGTGCCTACCGTCACATCAGGTATTGTATCATAATTACCACACACTATTAAATAACAGAACCCTTTAACAACCATGGATAATTGACAATAACCTGAAAACAAAGATTGATAGAAAACACAGAATTCTAGGCAGGACACGGACACTTAACAACAAAATTCTCTGCCATTGAGTAGTACTGTCAGTTGTACATCCCTGCTTGACAAATACACAGGAGAAGTAGGAATAAAATTTGCGTTGATATTAAAATGCAATTTAACCGGAATTTCTGTTTAAATTGGTGTCTAGCATGGGTATAGTAGGTCATATTACCTTGACAGCAAATTTTTAATACATCATGTATTTTCCAAAGGTCATTTTTATAATGAATGAGGATATTCTCTTACAGTGTATCTTTATTTGCACTGCTCTTCCTACCATTTAGATGCCTATGCAGATAACAGTAGCACACAAGACAGCAAAGATACCAATGTGTGTTAAATAATAAAGATGTGTTATTTAAGCATTTAACTTGCTTAAATCAGTAGTAGCTAGTATTTAAATACCTTTAAAAACTGACTGTGAGAAAGTTGACCTTACTGAACACGTCCATTCTGCTTAAGTAGTCATGATGTACTATTAACATCATGACTGCTCTCTCTAGCAACAAACTGCAGCCTGCACCACAGTCCAGCCCTGTTAATTCTGGAAAGACATCTGTCTTTACCCTGTGTTTCTCATCATCCTACCATTTTCTGCAGTCACTTTACTAAACTCCTAAAGCACAATCATTCTACCAATAGCTTCGTGCTCCTTGATGACTTTTTCACGTAGGAATCAGTTGCAATGATCCCAGTCCAGTTTTTGGCAGCAAACTGGCAATAAGGCAGGTCACGGCTTTCCACTGGCAATTGTTAAAGACATACAACTGCAGAACCAAGGTGAAGCGCAGCATTACATACCACATGCACTGGTGCAGTATATAGTCAACCAATATGAAAATGAAAACTGCACTTTAGTCCTATGAAACCTATGAAACAGCACAAACTGGATCTTCTCATTCCTGAGTCAACAGGACAGCTTGCTAATTCTGATCTCATGCAAATATAAAGGCCCTGAACACATGATTCACATGGAAAACCTCCTAGTAATATAAACTAGTGGTCAGAATCTCAGTCCTCAGTCCCAGATATGCTGGTAGATAGTTAAATATGAATTAAAAAAACAAAACTGCTTTACTTGTAAAGTGTGCACTTATGAGAGGCAAAAAGATGATACAAAATGGAACTTTGTTATGTAATTTTCAGAGAATTGCTTTTCAAGTCAGAACCACATAAAATTCAACATCACAGCACAGGAAGGCTAGAAGTAACACACAGAAGAGGCTTTATATGTCGATTTATTATAGTTATTTTAGAAAGTGGTTTGACTGCCAATAAGGTGGTGCTCTTGATCATAGAATCATAGCATCATAGAATCACAGAATCATAGAATCTTAGAATCATAGAATATTTTGAGTTGGAAGAGACCCACAAGGATGATCAAGTCCAACTCTTCACCCTGCACAGCACCATCCCAAATGATCACATCATGTGCCTGAGAGTGCCGTCCAAACTCTTGAATTCTCAGGCTTGGAGTTGTGATCACTTCCCTGGAGAGCCTGTTCTAGCGCTCAGCCACCTCATGGGTGAAAAACATTTTTCTCATATCCAATCTAAACCTTTCCTGACACAGCTTCAAGACATTTCTTCAGGTCCTGTCACTGGTCACCACCAGTGGACAGAGGATAGATCAGTGCCTGCCCCTCCTCTTTCCCTTCTGAGGAAGTTGTACCTGCCATGAGGCCTCCCCTCAGTGTCAGCTTCCCTAGACTGAACACGCCAAGGGACCTCTGCCAGTCCTCGTACAGCTTCCCCTTCTTTGCTGTGCTTTGGATGTTCTCTAATAGGTTTATATGCCTCTTATATGGTGGTGCCAAAAATACAATATTCAAGGTGAGGAGAACAGGACAATCCTCTCCCTTGCCTGGCTGGCCATGCTGTGCCTGGTGCCCCTCAGAACACGCTTGATCCTCCTGGCTGCCAGGGCACTGCTGACTTGTGTTCCACTGACCAGGACCCCCAGGCCCCTTTCCAGCATCTCATTCCCCAGCCGATATACACAACCAGGGTTGTCCCATCCCAGGTGCAATTCATGCTATTATGAATTAGCTCTGTGTGAGCTAATTCATAGTAATGAGCTCTGTCTACACTCTTCCACCATCAGTAACATCATATGCCCACATTTTCACATCTATTAGATGAAGGATCACACTTTTAGATGGCAAACACAGCCTATTTCCACCACTTTGTGCTGGCTCCAAACTTCTGGGAAGACTCGAAGACAGTGTTTGACAGATGTGCACACACCCAAAACCAGACCAAGCACTTTTACTCCCCGTGCTAAATGGAAGTGGTATACCTAGAGGCCATTTGCAAGAGACTATGATCTTTTCAGCAAATTGCCTTTCCTATTAAAGTTATCCACTTTAACCAAGTTACCTTCCTCTGGAAAAGATTATTCCTCTCATACAAAGATTTTATTTTCTCTTTTTCTCTCTGGAACACCAAGCCAAAGGAAACACAGACATAGGTTATTTACATAAACTATAAATATATGAATAAAGAAAGTGACAAAGCAAAACTGAAGAGTAAGTAATTTCAGGCTATCAACTCACTTTACATTGTATATCTTGCCCTTGCTTTCTTATACTACATAATATGTGACAATAATCACATGCTCACAATTAGTCCCAAACAGCAAGCTGACATTAAAACAGCCTAGAGGGAAATTATTTTCACAGATGTTAGGTGTAGCTAGTAACTCCATCAATGTTAAATTACGTTTAGCTGTATTTTAAATAAAGTCATCTGCATTTCAGATATATCCTATAGATGATCTCACTAAGAAGCAAGAAAGCACCATCCATTCATCTATCCATCCATCCATCCATCCATCCATCCATGTTTAATTAAGAATATTATTCTTAGTGGATTATCTTCATGCTTTATCATAGAGCTGATATATTATAAATGGCCACAATCAAAAGCTGAAAGCAAAACATAACAAAAGTTCCATTAAACCTAAAACACAAGAGTTCAACACAGAATTCCCCATGATAGCCATTTACTTTGGAATGACAAACAATTTAAGTGTGGAAACTAGCATAATAAATTTGTTGTTATATTTACAACTTATAGTTGCTTTCTAAAATGCAATCCCTCAAGAGGAAAATCTAACAGGGAGAAAGTGCCAAACTTCACATTTTCATATTTCAGTTTTATTATGGATCAGAACTTATAAATGTATATGTTTAAATTATCAACCACATTACATTGAGATGCTACCATTTTGTAACTTGTCAGTTACCTTTTTCCTAGGTTTCAATCTCAAAATGTCAGTGACAAAATCCACATTTCCCTTTTCCTCACTCATCCTGTCTGCTACTAAATTTCATCTTAGCCTCCTTATCACCTCCATTAGGGAGAAAAAAAAATAAACTCAAAACTAATACATACACACACAATCTGTCTCCCATCTTACCCTTCTTGGTAATTAACTTTTCAGATTCCTTCGTTCTTGATGTTTCAAATCACTCAAGGTCTGAGGATTTTATTTTAATTAAGGACAGATAACTAAGGTGTTGATCTGGTTTATTTTGGGCAATTGGTTGGTCTGAGCAAAAAGTCATGCCTTTTGAAAAGTTGCAGCTAGGGGAAAATGGCAGAATCAAATGGTGCTAGCTATGATACACATTTAAGAAGGGGCCCCAAGCCCTCTGCCTTCAAGACTCATACCAAAATAGTTATCCAGGCAGGAGATAACAGTCAGACCTTACACCTGAGGGAGCCAAAGGAAATACTTTATAAGATGTGGATAACCCTTATCACCACTGTGACATCTCTGCCTCTCTGTGAGGTACAAATGGCACCTTAGGGTAACTCAGCTTCCTTGTGCAGCTCTGCTCTTGGGTGACCAGGTCACACATAAGGGCCTGGGCCAGGGAACAGCATCACGGAGCAGCTTCTGAGCCCCTACAAATCACAACTCATGGGAGTCATGCACACGATCTTGTGCCATAGCACTGAAGGGGTAAACAACCAAGGTGAAAGTGAAATACTCCACTAGTGAAACACTGAATGGCAGAACAATTTCCTATACCATAAGGATCATATTATGAGAAAAATCATTTGTCTTTGCTCTTCTTCATGGGGGAGCTCTCCAAAAATCAAGCAACTTCACAACAATACTGTCCACCAAAGTTTGCTGTTCTGCTCAACCACTGCTCTCCATGTTATGTTCTTTTCCACTAATGGTGGGTATGAGATAGTCATTAGTCGGAGTAGATAGACTAGCCTCCCTCCACCCCTTCCCTTAATCGTGTTACAAAACAACCAGGAAATTGATATTACCCTGAATGTAATCCTTCATTCCACTGTCTCTTTGCAAAGAGAAAACAGAGAAAATCATGATATCTGCTCCTGTCTGTAGTACATGAGGACAGACAACAACAAAAATGCTTCCACTGTAAGCCTGCTTGAAGATTTTGTTTTAGTCCAGTGATAGGAGTATCATCACAAACAGTAGTAAAAGCACAAGAGCCAACAATCTGACCTGCCCCCAAAACCAAGCAAACAAATCAGCAAAACCCCCAGACAACCCCAAAACATGCTACCTGGCTTCAGGTAAAACAATGTTAAACTCTACTTAAATATGTGTTTAAATAAATATCTGGAAAAGACAACATGGAAGTTTTAAAAATAATTTTATACAGTTTTAATACAGTTTTAAAATAATTTAAAAGGACAAGAACCTGAAAAATACATGAAAATCAAACATTTGCACACCGCATTCAGGAACCAAAGGAAGAATATATAAAGAATAAGAGAGACTGAAAGTCAGAGATATTTGCAGTGTTTTACCAGAAGCTAATAAACCAGTGGACATTCTACAGAGCTAAAAGCTTCCATGAAAAACAAATAAACAAAAAAACCAAACTGAACAAAACCCCATCATATCAGTAATATCAGCTTTCTGGCTTAGAAATTTCACAAAATGTCTCTGAAATGGCAAACACATGAGTAGAATAGATAACTCTGTAGGCCAGCCCAAAGGCTATAAGTGTATTAATGAAGAGATCACCAACTTTCTAAGGATTTCACTTGATCCTTGTTTAAGTTCCCACTCTGAAAAACAGTAAACAAATCTGTAAAAGCTCGATGCCCAGGAGCATGATATGATGGTTTCCCAGGATTGTGCATTGAACAGATTTCTAAAATCATCAGAACCCACAGGGCTACAGATTTTAATATAAGTACTATTTGCTTCAGTCATTTGCAGACAACAGAGAATTAATTTAAAAGGGCAATGAAGGACAGGATTATTTTTTTTTCCCCAGCAAGCCTGTTTGTCCCACAAACAAGATTGGGAAGGCAGGGGGAGGGAGGGAAGGAAGCAAAAGGCTGTGGAAGTAAATCGGCTATGGAAGGAAATCTTTTATAAAACAGAAAGCTAGAGCTTGGTGTAATGATAATCCAGTTTGTCCAGAGAAGTTCTGCATAATTTTGACTGCCTCTTTTTTTGGCAGATAAGGAACTAATCTGCTAGAAACAAGCTGGCTGGGCTAGTCAGGGGTGGTAATTAAAAAAAAAAAAAGTCAAAAAGGGGGCAAAAACATCCATTCTTGCAACATAAAAACAAACTGTCAATGTGAAAGTGCTCAAATGTCAAATTTAAAAGAAAAATATTACAGACTCACTGATATCCAGAACCATAAGGGTAGATGGGGAGGAGGAAAATATCATAAGCTGATCAAAGAGCCTGGGTTGAAGGTCTGACATATGCAATCTGGCAGGGAGTTATCACTAACCAGTCAGAGAAGAAATAATAAGCCATGTTCTGCAAAGCCTAAGACAGCAATGTGCAATGACTTCAAGTCAAAATTTATTCTGCCCCTTTTGGTTTGCGTTGATATTGGAACTTCCCAGATCGATGTGCCCACAGATACGTGTTTCTATGCACCTATACATCCATATGTGAGCATTACGTTATTGATTAAATTCATGTTTTACAGAGCAAGAATGTTTCACCAGTTAGTTCTCTTACTGTTCAAGTGCTACTATGCATGCCCTTCAAAACCATTAAAGTGAATTCTGAGTCCCTTTGTACCACTGATGCTGTATCTCCAAAACCCCAGTGACCAGTAGCGGTTGATCTGCACTTGGAGTAACACCTTGCTCCTGCCAGGAATCATGCACTCTTCAGTAGCACTGATGAACATCATTCATTACTTTTCTCAATTATGAGCTTTCTCGAGGCAAGTGAAGAAGCAGGAAAAATGAAATACCCAAAAAAAGAAACATTAAATGAATACTCAGATTGCCCACATTATAGAGCTTGGAGATGCACATGCAAATATTGAACACCTTGTTCTTTACTCATCATGATATTCCTTTTAGTTAATAAATTGCATTATAGTGCTTCCAGCAGGCCTCTGAAGTGTTTAAAATAGACCACGCCTACTACTCAAAGCAGGTCAGTAGAAAATAGTGTGGCAGAAAATTTGTGTGGAAAAAAACACTTGTTCAGAAGACTGCAAGGTCCCACTAAGATTTTGAGAGCACCAGCCAGTAGGCTGGAGACAAAGCAGGCTCCAATTCTTACATCATCAAAGCATTTTAAGTGGTAAGGTCTTATTCTGTGAAAAGTGTGTTCTCCTGCTGAAATTAGCCCCATGTCTGAATTTCTGAAGGATCTAAAAACTGCTATTATGCTTGAAAACCAACAAAGTGATGAGCTAGGAGAATCCATATCCTGCTAAAGATACTTGAAATATTTTCCTTCCCATTTTTAGTGCTAGAAATGCTTCAGGATTAGTGATTGTATGATGTAAGAGCTTTGAAAGCAGCCTAATTTCAAAGCACTAAATACTACTGCGTTGCTTTGAAAATTTAGTTTTAAGCAGAGAGATGATTACATCAACTCCTATATAAGGAAGAGCATGGTAATAATGGTGTTCTTGTAGTGTGTAAAATCCATGTCAGATCTCAGGACTCAGCATAATGTAAACACAATATATGATAGTAAATGAAGCAACGAGCACATGGCATGTAAGGAAGCTAGCAGAAGGGTACAGACAGTCAAGATACCTCAGTAAATCAGACAGCTACAACCCTGGTCAGCAAAGCAGACTGCAGCCTAAGCCTACCTGCTGGCACACTAGCAACAGCCTTGATGGTTTTATGGAAAGATATGGAAAAGGCCAACTTAAATACAAATTGTTCCATTGAAATAACTTCTTTCCTGTCTATGTGAGCTGTAAGAGTTTGGGGTTTTTTTTTTTGTTTTTTTGGTTTGGTTTGGTTTGGTTTGGTTTGGTTTGGTTTGGTTTGGTTTGGTTTGGTTTGGTTTGGTTTGGTTTGGTTTGGTTTGGTTTGGTTTGGTTTGGTTTGGTTTGGTTTGGTTTGGTTTTTTTTTTAGCAGAGGCAGGGCAAGAGCAGACACTGCAACAGGGCAGGTGAGCACACAGGTCAGCAACACAGCCAGCAACCGTTCACTTGCGATACTTTATCACCAGAGAAGCAGGCTGACTCCTTGATAAAGCATCCATCTTTCTAGGTCACTTGGCTGAAGTTTACTTTGCCATACTCTGCTGAGAACAGCTGACAGTCTAATAGCAGTGCCTCTCCAGCTATTGATTCCCTGATTATTTTTTTTTTCCCTGCAGACTCACTGTATATCTACTTTATTCTGCACATCTAATGAACACATACAGCACTGTAAATAAATGCTACAGCATTTCACTGATACTCCATCAGAGCAGCGAAAAGAAGGTAACAAAGTGAAAAAAAGCAAGATGCCCCCTACTCTGGATCATACCCAGCAAGGCACGAAAACATATATGCTAGAGCTGTGCTTGGGGCACCACAGACCTTCAGCTGTGGCTCCCTGAGGAGATCATGCTCAGCAAGAGTTGAGGTCAAAAGCAGCAACGTTCTGCTCTGTGGCCCTCCCACCCTCAGCAGTGGCAGCAGTCAACCCAAATTTAGCTCCGAGCACTTACACTCGCAGCAAAAATCAGGCATTTGAAACAGCCATATGAAGTATGACAACAGCAAAGCTGCAGAAAATGCACATTAACATAAAATTGTCACCAGATCCTTGTCAGGATTGCCACATGTTGCCAATAATATTCAGTGTAAATGATCAGAGGTAGCATTGGAGAATAGCAGCAAAACAGATCCACAAAGGAACAGCAAGCCCTCTGTGCTAGAAATTAACTAGTATAAATCCATGAGCTCCAGTATCTGATCCCTCATCTAATCTGTCTACAAACACCTTTTAGATACAAACTCATCAACAGGCTTGTTCTTTGAATGCTTTCTGATTGTTATCCTAAGGTCCATTCTATACTCCTGTATTTTTAACTTCTTAATTCAATACATCCTGTGTCACCCATTGCCTTCCTTTTTATCCCTGCTGAGAGAAAGAAAAAAGCCTGAATTACACAGACATTCAGTGAAGAGTAAATTTCTACTCTTGTATTATCAATGACTCTCAATGAAAACTGCACAGCTGTAATTCTTAACTTACTTCCTAAGTAAGCTACAAAATGTTTTTTAATTTCTATAAACTACGGTCCCATAATCGCAACTTGTAAACTCCAGTAGAATAAATTTTCAGTGATGCAAATTAGCATCATATGCTCTTCTTGCAGTTTATTTTTTTCACTTTCTTTCAGAATTGAATAAAATACACATATTGCATTCAGAAACTAGTAGGGTTTTTTACCTAATGCCATCATACGGGGACTGGAAGTTCATTTTGGGCCAGTACTTTTGCAAGGGAACAACAACTTCATGGATCTCACCAAGTAGATCTGTGGTTTCAAATCAACTGTTGCATCCAAAATTGAGAGTGCAGTAAACAGAAACTGTGGCTATAAACCCCAGTGAAATGACCTCCTGGTGTATTTCAAGTCATACATTTAAAACCGAGCTATCTGAAAGCAACGGCCACTTCTGAAAGCATGGTCATTCATTCAAAACTTTTTTCTAATGCTTATAAACACATCTAGCAAAAATGGGTACCAGAAATACAAAGGGATGTGTTTTTAAATATACCGAGCATACCATAAAGCATCAGCTGACACCGTAACTTGTTTGTGCTTTTGAATCACTTGAAATCCTCAGCTGCTCTCAGCTACTTGTAAAAGACCTGTGTTAACCACATCCACCTGCCCCAAATACTGTCCCTATACTGTTCCCACTTTCCCTTTACCCCCACGCTAAGGACTCTCATTCTGATCTGATTCTCCTGCATCTTCCCTGCTCCCACTGTTCTCTTTTCTTTCCTTACTACCTGGGAAGTCCTTCAAAGGATGAATGATATTTAATTATTCTAGGAACACTGAGAGGAAGAGCATTGCCCTGAAGGGCTGCCAGAAAACCTGCATCAAACTTAATGTCAGGCCTTGTATTATTCAGCTGTTTAACTTACCAATTAATTATACAGTAAATAAAAACTATTTCCATGGGGAGTCAAAGTGCAGTCCTGAAAATCTTGATGGCAAGTACACATTCCCAGATCAGGGACAATCACATTATGACAAACTTTGTGATTAATGAATTCATGATATTCAGATAGCACGACAGCTGCAGTATTGCCTGTAGCCATTGCTCTGTAATTCCATAGCTGCTTAAACCCAAGTGACTCATGGAAGGGGTGGTGACTACAGACCTTGGGCACATTTGGAAAATTTTGATTCAGGATCTTCTTCACCCAGAATTCAAACCAACCACTTCAACAGTGAGACTGAACCCCTCTGTGTATCTGCTATGCCATTGGGTGAGTATCCCAGACAATGTCAGGACTGTTTCAGCAACAGCATCCTCAGGAACTCAGTAACTGCTTCATGAATCAACCTTAATTCCACCAGTATCAGAAGCACTAGTCAGATGGGGACCCCACAGCATATGCCCCACCCCTACTATGGACACATTCCTTGCAATTTCCCTTGGCCTCAGCAGTGCTTAAGCACTTCCCCCGCTGACTTGGAAACCATCAGGGACCATGACAAATACTTGCTATG
Source organism: Rhadina sibilatrix (assembly GCA_013400275.1). Taxonomy (NCBI): domain Eukaryota; kingdom Metazoa; phylum Chordata; class Aves; order Passeriformes; family Phylloscopidae; genus Rhadina; species Rhadina sibilatrix. The sequence continues at coordinate 49,203 of VWYO01012541.1, read as the reverse complement.
TCTATTACTCCCATCTATTAAGAGATCCTGTTGGCCTGACTGCCAGTATTTTAGAAAATCCAGTGTTATTCTCATTTCTTTAGTGAAACCACAGGTTTTTGCAATCAAGAATGAACAGAAAAAACATTATGTGGTTCTCTAAATAAGGTATACAGTAAGGCACACAGAGGTATTTTCAATTTGAGTAAAAATGAAGTACATTTCCAAAAGATGTTATCCAAGACTGTATGATGTAACATCACATACTGATTTTATTAATCACTCTGTCAGCATAACTGACACAGAAACTACCAGAATTTGATACACACTCTTTCAAAATACACATTTTTCTTATTTAGAAAGTGACAAAGTAATCTTATTTTCAAAATGTGGGACTGGAAGGTTGCCTAACAGTTTGTAAAGTCAGATGAAAATATATTCCAGCAACTATATTTTTCTCCAAAAATTAATTATGCAATTAAAAGTTTAACAGCTTAAGTTTATGTTTGTTTAGTATTTTAAAGAACCAGATCTCATATATTGAGCAGAATCACATGACAGAGATTACAAGTACACCTGAGAAATTACTCTTGCTTCCAAATCACCATTGCTCTCAGCAGTCAAACCTCCTTCATTTACGATAGCATTATCAGGTTAGACATCATGCATTTTTCACTCCAAGGCTGTTGATTTATGAGGAGAAGTTGGACTCCTGACATGGTTTCTGCTCCACTAGCCACATCTTTCTTCCATACATGAGCCGGTAACCTAGAGAGGATACCAAACCTCACCTGAAACAGTACCAGGATCTTTATAACACACATCCCACCTGATGTGCCTACATACAGTGAAATTAAGGAACTGCTGCAAATGTGTCTCTGAGGTAGAAGAGCAATATCCAGAAGAGGCTGACAGATGACAGCACCACCTGACTTCAATCCACTTGGGGTTTTTTTCTGTGTCAACGCAATAAAATGTTGTTTTAACTTGCTTTCAGTCATGCCAAATGATACCAAATGAAGGAAGAGGCAGCCTGACACCCACAAAGCAGAACAAGGAACGGGGAAGAAAAATGGCTGTAAGAAGAAAAATGAGACAGGACTGAAATGAAGAAGGAAGCCTGGAAGAATGGGAAGGATCATAGTGGGTGGCAATGGAGAAAGTAGAAAAAGAAGAACAGATACAGTGAGGTATGAAAAAGGGCTCAGATGCTGTGGTCCAGATAGACTAAATTGATACTAGGAGAGAAAGACATCATAGTTTATCACTTCTAATACTGAACTATATACTGGAGCAGAGCTCTTTGCCTTTTTATTTTAAGGGGGCCAAATTAGGAAAGCAAGTGAGTTAAGAGTAGGTGGGTTGCAAGGATACAACAGATGGGACGTGGACAAACCTAGTACAGAAGTGGGAAGGGGAAAATGACACTCTGTGCAGCACAGAGATATGAAGGAGGGAGACATTTGGTGCAGTATGAGGCAGGATACACGGTCCAGATAGTGTAAGTCTCATGATGTCACAGGAGATGCTGGTGTTGAAGTCCTGCTGTCCTCCAGTATGTTTACAATACACTGAGCACTGTTCTAGACCCTGAAGACTCAGAAAATTGAAACAATAACTAATAATACAGCCTATCCAGAAAATGGAAGCTTTCTTTCCCTCCCCAAGTTTCCACTCAACCCCTCAGTTCATAAGAGAGGTGATAAGGTTACTAATAGCAGATCATATGACAGCCAGAAAATGAACAGAGCATGTCATCAGTGGCAAGAACTCGCTATTTTGAGCAACTATTTCTGGAGGTAGGACATTTTAACAAAAGGAGTCTTAACTGCCTGCTGAGAGCAGGTAATGCTGAAGACTTACAGCTCCATAGCCAAATTCCATGTTTCACAGGAAGCATCCTTTGGCTTGGGATGGACATCTCAGCATGACCCATAGTCAATGAAACCGTACATCCTTTATGTTTCAGGGCTGCTCAGCTGTCAGCAGACAGCTGTGAAACCCATCCACAGAGCACTCTGCAGGCACTAGACACTAATGACTGATGTGAGGGAGGACAAACAGCACACAACAGCTATCACAGACTCTGCCCACTCCAATAACAGGTAACAGCAGTTGAAATGGAGGAATTTCATGTCAGTGGTCAGTGCAAAACCTGTAGTGTGCTTCTTAATAACAGCAATGATTTAAGAAAGCTAAAAATTTGATAAGAAAGTCTAAAGAAAATGCACATGCAAATTTTAGAAAAATGTCAGGGGCAGCCTCTGCAGATTTAGTTTTCTGAGATTATGATACACCATTAAGATATGCATTATGATATTGTCTTTAATCCTATGATCACAGAGTTCTCAGCATATATTTAAAATATACTAAAAGTAGGTGGGAAAAAATAGCATTTAAAAAAAAAAAATGAGCGCCAAAATAATCAAAGAGGATTCTGAATTATTACTTTAGAAGCTTGTTATTCTTGTATCCCATGTATCAAAAGCTCTGGCTACCTTTTCAAGTCAGAATCTTTTTAAGGAAAAATTAAAGTAATAAAAAAAATCAAATTTTTTTTCACAGTTGAGCACTTGTTAGTAATAAATTTGAAAGCCATCTTTGACAGAAGAGCAAACTTGAGGAATCACTTTTTTCTTCTTTTTGTCCTGTGTGTTCTGACATTTTTAAAGTCAGAGATGTAATTTATATGTAAATTTTTCCTGAATATCCCTTCAACCATTGAGAAAAAAGTAAATATTTTAAGAACAGTATATAATAATTTGGGAAGAATATCTAAGTAGTATTTAAAGGATAGCTGTAATAAAAAAATACAATATTAATCAATTAAAACTTTTACAGTATGTGCTACAATTTCTAAGTCAAAGTGAAAGAATAAATGAAATACTGAAAATATATGAAGCTAAACATTACTTAGGTGAAGCAAAATAAAGTACATATTAAAATTCATTCTACCAGTTGCAATTTTTATCTTTATCTAAAATTTGAGCACTATCCTCTGAAAGATTCCTTGAAATAGATAAACTGAATAGCCCAAAATAAAGGTGTCACCCCAGACTGTGTTTTACTACCAGAATAGCTACTGGTTTGATCACTGTTGCTCTAGATTAAACATGCCTGTACATTTTTTAGAAACTAATACACCAGACCAAATTCACATATAGCTTAGTAATAAGTATTTCCAAATATTTGTTTGAATGGAAAACACGGATGATTCACTTTGATCATTCCAACAATATTTATTTCCGCGTCTTGAAAACAACATTGAAGAAAAAATTCTCAGACGAATGTTTTGCATTTAGAAATCAGTTGACACCATACTTCAGTACAATTATTTATTACAGCCTAATCAATGACAACGTTGCAACTTCAGATTTTCAGTTCATATGAAATGCAGAGAGACTGTTGTCCTTTAAATATTGTAATGAGTTAGATTAGCAATGTAAAAGAGTCTGAAGATGCAATGCACGGTAAGGGTATACATATAAAACAAGAGCAAGAGTGTTTGTGAGCAATAGAAACTTAGTATTTTTCTAGACTGGCCTGGAGAGGTTAGACTCTACAAGTCAGCTACAACATCACATAGATGGTAGCAAAACAAAGCCATTTTACACTATCATAGAGCTTAGAGATAACAAGCTGGTCCTCATCAACAGATTTCTAAAATGAACAGGCACAGTGACTTCTTCCTTCAACCTTTAGTTAAAGGATCAATACTTGAAAGCCAAGTAACCTTCTCAACTCTGTTTTCAAGACTGCTATCAACTGAATTTCCTTCTCAGCAGGTGTCATCACTGGCAGCAAACTACAGTATTTAAGAAAATTTTCTAATCTGTAAGAGCAGATCCTTAATACTTTATTGTTTGCCATAAATCTTTCATGTAGTAAAGATAAGACAACATGAAGGGCAAAGGATCCTTTTGCTTTCCAACCAGTTATCAATAGCAGAGGTGGTGCCTCTGAGATAATATACTTAAGGGGGGCAATAAAATAATAATAATAATAATACAAAACCTGAGCAACTTTGATTAGAGAGAGAGAGAGAGAATGTGAGACTAACAACTCTCTAGACCCCAAGATCCATGAAGAAGAGGAAGATGGTGCTCCAAGCACCAGAGCAGACATTCATTCCCCTGCAGCCCATGGAGGTCTGTGGGGCAGAAGAGCCGAGGAGCCCCTGGAGTGGAGCAGTCCCTGGAGGACTCCAGCAGTGCCCAAAGGAGGCTGTGACTCTGTGGAAACCCTCACTGGAACAGGCTCTTGGCAGGACTTGTGGACCCATGGAGAGAGGAGCCCACAACAAAGCAGGCTTGCTGGAAGGACTTGTGTCCCCATGGGAGGGAGTGGGAGGGCTGAGGTCCTGAAGGACTGCAACCCACAGAAGGGACCCACTGGCACAGCTTGTGAAGAACTGCAGCCCATAGAAAGGACTCATGTTGGAGAAGTTGGTGAAGGACTGCCTCCCATGGGAGGGACCCTACGCTGAAGCAGAAGAGTGTGAGGAGTCCTCTCCCTGTAGAGGAAGGAGCAGCAGAGACGTGTGATGAACTGGATGCAGCCACCATTCCCTGTCCTGCTGTGCCACAACAGGGAGGGAGGAAGTAGACAATTTGTGAGTTTTGGAGGAAGGAAGGATGGGGAAAAAGTGGTTTTATGATTTGCTCTTTATTTCTCATTATCCTACTCTGATGTCATTGGTAATAAATTGAACTAATTTCCCCAAGTCAGTCTGTTTTGCTCATGACAGTAACTGGTGAGTGATCTTGTCCTGCCCTGATCTCAGCTGACAAGCCTTTTGTTATATCTTCTCTCCCCTGTCCAGGGAAGGAGGGAGAATGATAGAGATACTTTGGTGAGCAAACTGGCATCCACATGTTATTATTTATCAGTGCTCCTTAAAGAAAGAATAACTTGTACATGAGTAAACAATCCTATAAGGATATATTTTAAAGATACTGAGATAGCATCTATCATGCATATAATTACCCATCTGTTTCTACAAATAGCATTTAACATAATATTTAATCCCTTCATATAGAAAAGGAAGTCAGATAGGCATGCATGCTTCAAAGTTTTATTGGGAGAAGGTATAGAAGAAAAAGAAGAAATTAAAACATAGTCAGGAAAATGTTTTTAACCACATTTCTTCTTTTTTGACAATATTATCAAATGCTAATATAGGTAAGCAATGGCAAGTGAAAAAAAAATCAAAGCTGGAAAATACCCCTGATTGAGGTGTTTGCCAAATATAAGGTGCAGGCTAAGTTTTACAAATGCTAAACATCATCTTCTGATTAATTTTTATTTGTATAGTAAGGGAAATAAAACTAAGACAAGGAAAATAAAACAGATGTGATTACAGGAATTATAGCAAGCAGCACATTTTCAATGAAGTAATCGTACTTTTTATTACTGGTAGTCTGGATGAAAAACCGAGGCAAGACAGCAAAGCTACTACACTAATGTTTTTGCCAATGAAAACAAAACCATAATGGTGGCTAACAATAATTTCCTTTAATCACCTGTCAGGCTTCATGGACTGTTACTCTGGCAGTTGCAACCGAGACCCCAAAAGCTAAGAATTTCAAAGCCGTCAGAAAGGCATTGTCTATTTTATATTTAAATTTTAGCAGATCTGAGTGACTGAAAACAGAGGCAGCTTTCAAAAATTTGAGTCTTACTTTCACAAACTCATAACTGGTCTGCTGAAAGCACACTTGCTTGGATTAAGACACAAGAAACATGAAGGTCACTGACCATTGATAAGACCAGAAAGCACAACACCCATCTGACAGTGCCAGAACTGTACTTAGAAAGACTGTAGCCCATAAAGAGATACATTTTAACTGTAAGGGTTTAAGGTTTTTCTTGTGGTTTTGGTGGTGTTTTGGGTTTTTCCCCTTTTCTGTCTGGTAGATAGCAGTAAGTTTAAAACAAAGTAGGCAGATGGGCAGGCAAGAAATAAACTACGCCCTTTTTCTTCCTCCCAGATTCAAAGAAAAGTGCAGCTCAAGAGAAGGATGGGTTAGGAAATAAACTGCTCAGTTCTGTCTGTGGAACACCAGGGAGAGAATCATAGAACACCTTAAAATGGAAAGAACCCACAAGAATCATGTAAAACATGGGACAACGGTCACCAAAAACACCATTCTTCGCAGAACATTGTCTGGACACTTTTAAAAGAACACCTAGGAAAGATGACTCAAAAAAAAAAAAAAAAATCTTAAACATCAGAGTATTTTCATCATTTCTGGACATTGCTGTAAGGAGAAATAAAACAGCCATAGAGGGATACTCAAAGGCAGAAGGCCACATTCTGGTGAGGAGTGACAATGCTCTGGGAGCTGCCACCAGCCCCTCCTGTGTGGCATTTCACATCTGAAGGACTCTCACACAGTCTGTAGCAGGAGACACACTCACAGCACTGCCCTGCACAGGGGTGCAAAGCTAAGAGCATGAACAGAAAGAAGCAATGTTATGACAATTATCACCCTGTCCATATGCAAACTTATTTGGAATTTCTCCTAGGCACAGAGAACTCCAAGTATACTCATTTGTTGTTATTGTTGAAACTGACAATGTCTCATTGAATAAAATTAGACCATGAGCAGTAACTGAGCAAGCTTAAAACATTTCCCCCTGTAAAGATTTTTTTTTTTTAATAACTACTGATGATGATAGAAACAGCTATAATTTACAGTGTAAGGAAAGGAAAAAAAAAAAAAAGTTAAGCTTGATCTTTTTAGTATAATCTTGCTTTCCCTGACAAAGCAACTTGGAATTGTAGCAACAATAGTCTTTATAAGGGATCTTCCAGGGACTTTAACTAATATTTTAATAAGAACTTTTGCTTCATAAAGAGGCTCTTGTCCTGGAGCCTGAATCTACTTTTTTGGTAACAGAGATGATTAATGCAGCTAATCTTTGAACCACTTTACCGAAGAAGAAATTAAATAAGATCAGTCCTGAAAGGGAAAGCATAAAGGGTTAAGGACTCAGATCCAGTTCCCACTCCTTGATGTCACGACTCTGGATGAATGACTAAGATTATTTCTACCTGACTCTATACCACACTAAACAAATTCCCAGTAGAGATCTGCTTTTAATACTGTTAATGCATCTTATAATTCTATCACAGAAAATGAGTAGAGTGGTCCAAAGAGCTGAGTTCAGGCATATTTCTTTAGGGAGCTCTTCTATTTTACATAGAAGGAGCTCAGGCATCTTCTTTCTCTGTCTTGGTCTAGACTGAGAAAGAGCTGGATAGTTCCCACCGGTGCTGGGCTGCTGGCAAGGGTACTCTGAAAGGGCTGAGAAATGAAGTCTTCAGCCCCCAGCTTCTCAAGAGGGCAAACAAATGGATGTTTTTTTCCTTGTGCACACAAACTAATAAGTCACTTACTATGTGAAAACTGGGCAGCACTACAGCTACCACTACTCTTCCTCCAGACACACCATGACAGAAAAGACCAAGCCTCATCTTGAAGACGACAGAGCAATCTCAGTTCCTGCCTCAAGCACAGGTTTCACGTGCGGATCTTAACCCCGTGTAGGCATCTACTGTGTGCAGTGGGTGGTTACTTAAACCCAGCCAGGAAGGGGAATGAGAAGCCTTCCACACCCTCAAAATGACCCAGAAGTACTTCTGCCTGCTCTGCATGCCCTGTTCACAGCAGACAAAGCAAGCAAGCAGCCCATGTCAGGACCTAAGGCACACCTATGGAACTGATCTAAACAGCTTATGCTATACTGACTACTTCTTAGCTTACCAAGTAGCTAAAGCAGGAAAGTATCCAATCTTTAGGTCTGAGTAGCAGCTAAAATAAGCAAGGACAAGTACAGGAAAGAGAACTAAGGGGGAATGATCTAGCCTAGATGCATCAGTGTGATACCAGTAAAGCTTCAAGGGAGTTTAGTACATAAATTTGGATCACATTTTTTTGGAGGTGATTGATAAACTCCAGGAAACAAACACAAGTATATTTAAAGGAGTACTGGAATCAAGTTAGGAAAAAGCAACATTAAAAGCTTGTATCAGCCAGAATTAACTCCCCACAAAATCAAAATAACATTAATTATTATACATTCAGCAACTACAAAGCATGTACTGCTTGACAAAAAGTGAAAGGAAAAATGGAAAAGGACATTTATTTACGTTTTGGTAAGCTAAGTGAGTGAAAAAGCATAAAAAAGCAGGTTTCATAAGTAGAAGAAACCTGCAAACTATTACCTTGTCTTAGCTAAATGCTCCCTCACTGTGAGTAGTCTTAAAAATACCAGCTGTCCAACTGTAATGCATTCTTTCTTCTATCATGTGTCTTGTTAGTGTAGGCTTTAAAAATCAACATTTATACAATTTTTGAATAAAAGTGTCTAACTGACCTTACACAGGGTGCCTAATTTATTTTGATTCCTTTACTGTAAAATTTGAGCTGAAGCTTAAATTTTGGTAGACTTTCTAAATATATTCAATATAACCCATAGACTTTATCACAACTTTTATACTACTGTGCTCAGTACTTCTGGTTTTTTTTTACAAAATGAAGTTTAAATGTGTGTGCTTGCTGATAGGGCACATAAGTTAGAAGTATGGGATTTTTCAACCCCCACTGCTCAAATGCCTGAGCTGATTTCTCTGTTAGGTGAATAAGCCATGGGTGATGGGAATGAACAGAAATGCAGGATGTATTTCTCCACCAAAAGAAACATTTCTGATGGTCAGCAATACTGGTTACTGGCATAAGTCAAGTCTGTGGGCATGCAACAGCTTGTCCATTCCTCTACCAACAAGCCTCTCCTCTTGCAGTCCTAATGCCTCTAAAGAATGTACAGAGATCCCTGGTCAGGAAGATCCAGAAGCCATCCATCTGCGTTTGCTCCTGGAGATTATACCACCTCTGAAAAGCAGTTCTATATTTCTGTGTTCCCAGAATGGCCTTGAGTCTTGACACCATCACGCATCATCCATGTTATTTTTTTTTTCTCTTGCTCTCCTTCCTTTTTCTCCCAAATTAGCAGTCCAACACTGCTAATAATAGTAGGAAGCAGCTGAAGGAAAGACCTTTCCCATTTAATTCAGTGACATAAATATGAAACATTTATCATTTACTCAACTTGTAGGTCTGCTAAAGACAAATTCACCTGTGACACATGCAAGATAAATTCATATCTCTTTCTAATAGACTTCCATTAGTATCAGACTTATCATCCATTCCCCTAAAGTCTTGAGTACCACCCATGCAGCGTAGGAGATTATGATTCTATTCAATTCAACAGGATTCTATTTTAAAACCTCACAGCACACACATTCAGAGCTGTGACTTCATTCAGGCATATTTTCTTAAGCTGCTGTCTTCTTTGTTGCAACACTGAGCCGAAAATGGATATGTAATCTACTGCTTATATGCACCCTCTATTCAACATATTAAGACTTGGCCTGTGCCTAAGCTTCATCTTTTTTTCCCCAGAAGCCAAATTTCCCAGTCCAAGTGGTAAAGTTATGTGAGTTTTTCTTTGAAAGTCCCTATTTCTATGACACATTCAGTGTCATCATGTATGCACTGCAGTACACCTGCAGTACCTGACACATCACTGCTTAAAACATTAACTCAATGTCAAGTATGACATCTTCACACATCACTGAGACATACATATTTTTTCCTGTTAGATAAACACATAAACATACATTTCCTGTATATATATAGACATACATTGAATAAATCTTTCAAAGTGACTTCCTTCCTTCAACCTCTTTATCTCATCTGAACCATGAATCCCTGAAAAACTGTTGTCCTTTTTGATTTCAGACCAGTATAAAAAGAGGTTGGTCTAGGAGAAAGAAACCCATCTGAGAACAAATTCCCCAAATTAAAAACTAGTTCCATCAATGATGTATTTTCTTTCTTTTCTCTTCTATCTCTTCTCCCCACTCCTTTACTCCCACATCTCATGGTAGCTGTTACTACAGCAGAGACCAGTTCTTATTTTCCTATTTGCACTTCTTGAACTCAATAAGCCCTACTGTCATTTTATTCATTTATTATCAAGGGATTTTCTTTCACTAAAGCAGCATTTCCTCAAGATGTGCAGTATTTGGGGGAAAGTTTTTTGTCCTTTTCTTCTCTCTTTTTCTCCTGTCATGCTGCAAGAGAACTGATATTCCCTCACATTTTTAACCACTATTACCTATGGGAATAAAGAAGATAGTCCAGTGAAATACAGGGAGGTGTACTTGGCTACACATTGCCTTGTCACCAAATAGATCACTGACTAATGCAACCAAGATAATTCATGCAGACACAGTAACCTATGAAAGAACCAGAAAGAGTGATTCCATCCAGAAATATTTCATGTTTATTACTAACTATGTAGTAAGCAATTCTTGCTGTTTATAGAGCTTAGCTTATAGCTAATATAAAAAATACCAACTAAGAAGTGGCTCTATGTAACTTTTCTTCCTTCCAAGACATTTCAAGGAAGTAGAACAAGTAGGACTTGAGTAACGAAAAGATATGAACAGTGACAAAAAGAAGGTATTAAAAAGCCCTATACTCCATTAGTGCATGTCAGCTCTTGGAAAGCAGACACTCAGACACCATTATGAGGGGATAAACTTTATTAACTCTATTTTACAGTTTTCCTGTTTACAATTAAATCAATCTTATTGCATGAGTAAACCTCAAGAAACAGTGAATTAGCCTTTTGTTTGTTTGATTGGTTTATCAGGTTTCTTTTCCTTGACGTAGTCTGTGGATCCATAAGGAGATGAAATAACTTAAAAAAAATCTGGATATGGCAGAGCATGTGCATGTCAAGAAGATGGGGCTATTCTCTTTTCAGTGGTGCCCAGTGACAAGGGGCAACAGGAACAAGCTGAAATATAGGAAGTTCCACCTGAACATGAAGAAAAACTTCTTTACTTTGAGGGCGTCAGAGCACTGGAACAGGCAGCCCAGAGAGGTTATGAAACCTCGCCTGAATATGATCCTGTGCAAGCTGCTCTAGGTGAGGCTGCTTTAGCAGGAGGGTTGGACTTTGCAGATGGAGAGATCATCTCCAGAGATCCCTTCAACCACAACCATTCTGTGATTCTGTGAAATATAAAAGGGGGTAAAGAGAAAGGGGAAAGAAAAGAAAAAAAATTATCCACATTTTTACTTAATTTATATTCAGTACAAAGTATGCATCAGATGTGCATGGGAGAAGAAAAAGTGCAAGTATTCTGTGTATTCCAGATGCCTAATTTATGACTCAATATTCAAAATAAAGTTCATGGAGATACTTGTTCTTTCAGAGCGTGATTTAAAGAATCTAAGTAAAGTTTCTAAATGCTAACAAAGAGTAGTGAATTCCCCCCCTAGAGGCCTCTGCCTGCCTCCATCATCCTGAAAGGCAGCCTAGGCACTGAGATAGGTACCTGGAGGGAATTCTTCTCGGGTGCTTGCATGCATGGGAGAGTATAGCAGCAAATAAAGCAAGCAGCACAGAAAATGACACAGATCTCCAATAAGGTGCACTAGAAATACCTACTTTAATATTATACCACCTGACTAATGAAAGACTGTGAAGACCCGCCCTGAAGAGGAAGAAAACACCTTGTTTTATTTCTGCAAGCATAGGGAGACAGTAATGTAGACACAAGAAGAAAGGTTTTAGAAAATACCTCTATGCCATTTTTCAAGTATGAGTACTCTCCTTAGAAGGACTCCACAGATGCATCTTCCTACCTATCATTTTCAAAATGCTTCCCTTTCCAAGGCCAACTTCCTTACAGTAGCAGTAGTCACTCTGTGGGGTATCCATTAAAACCCTTGTAGTGCAAAGGATTTGTCTTCAAGAAATTAGTAAGCTAACAATGTCCAAGCAAATATTTATTTTCTTACACTGCAGGAACATTAACCAAAAGACCAATAATTTTCCAATATGTTTTTAATCAAAAATAAGGACGGTCTAACATTCCTAAAACATTAATGTGGAGACAAAGTGTGGAACAAAATTCTAGGGTAAAGCTATGTACAACTATGCACAAGATGTGCCAATCAGAAATAGTTACGTAAACTTGTAAACAAATTTTTCAGCTCACCATCAGTTCCTGCTGAGACAATTATGATCAATATTCTGTCAAGTATAACGTAATGCTAGAGATTTATTTTCTTTATTCCTCACTTTAACCTAAGACCTGCTGAATTTCAATTGAAATAAATACATGATCTTTACCTTTCTGACCTTTAAAAAAATTCACTAAGCACATTTTATCTCTATCAAATCTGATGTTCTAAAGAGATTTTGGTGGCTGTTATTTGTATAGTGACCTTATACAAGTCCTAGGATGGCTATGATGCAGAGGTTCCTCATACATGTAATTTGATGCTTTATATGGAAACACTCCTGGAAGATTAATCATTCCTTCACTCAGCAAGTATGTCTCCTTAACAAATTTCACATCTTCAAGATAAATGGGATAAAAGCTCTAAGTTACAATACTTCTTTAGAGTATTGTAAGAAAATCCAGTGCAAGAGTCTCGGGTTTCTGCATGAGCACATACTTTCTCCTTCACCTTCCTGCCAGATTATGTGGGTACAAAATGGATGTAATTCACTGTGAAATAATTTCACACCTTAAGAATGCAATTCAGTGGTTATCATTGCACTGAGGTATGAAGGATGCCAGCATGGCTCGGTCCCCTGGATACCACCATTCACAGCTTACGTGGAGGACATTGAGTATGTCCTCACCACAGGGGAGACATCCATGAGAGCAGAAAAAATCATCCTAAATTGTGCAGGTGGGCCTAGGGTGCAGAGATTAGAATCACGTTCTCATGAAATCCAAAGAGACAAAAAAATGAGGTTAGTATCTCGTTATGAGAGACATACCTTCCAAACTGCCTCAGAGAAAGGTGTTCAAAAGTACTCCTCTGGCACCTGTTGGTATCACCAGCTTTCACTCCTTAATATACCTCATACTACTATAAAAGAAAAAGGTTAATCAAGTTTTTAAAGTTTACTTCTGACACATAGCTTCATGTTCCCTTGGTCCTGTCACTGGTTACCACAGGGAATAGTGCCTGCTCCTCCTATTCCCCTCACAAGGAAGCTGTAGATTGTGGTGAGGTCTCCCCTCAGTCTCCTCCAGGCTGAACAGACAATGTGTCCTCAGCTGCTCCTCATATGGCTTCACCTCAAGGTCCTTCAGCCATCTTTGTTGCCTTCCTTTGGATGCTCTCTAATCGTTTTATATCCTTACACTGTGATGCCAAAAATACAATCTTCAAGGTGAGGTCACTCCAGTGCAGAGCAGAGGACAATTTGCTCCCTGGACAGGCTGGTGATGCTGTGCCTGATGCACCCCAGGACACAGCTGGCCCTCCTGGCCGCCAGGGCACTGCTGACTCAGGTTCAACCTGCCACTGACCAGGACCAACAGGTCCCTTTCTGTGGGGCTGCTCTTCAGTATCTCATTCCCCATCCTGTACCTATATCAGGGTTGTCCCATTCCAGGTTCAGAATCTGGCACTTGCACTTGTTAAGCTTCATATGGTTGGTGAGTGTCCAGCCCTCTAATTTGTCGAGGTCTCTCTGCAGGGCCTCTCCGCTTTCAAGGGAGTCAACAGCTTCACCCAATTTAATATCATTGTGCTCATGCTGAACATCAAAGCAGCTGGAACCTTTAGCACAGCCATTTTCCAAAGAGCTCAAAATGAAAGGTAGCAGTGAACTTACTGTAAGTGTAGGTTTTCTAATTCATATAAAAACGTACTAGCAGTTTGTCAAAAGTCAGCTATTTTTAAATGGCATAAGCATAAAAGGAAATGTCAAATATTAACTGTTCAATCCATTCATCTCTGTAGCTTTGTATCTTGTCTGAAATTAGTAAGGAAACTGTCTGGAATAGATGTTGCAGTTTGAAGATGAATAAGTTTCACCTTCCAAAGAAAGTCAGGGTTTGTGCTTACCAAGAAATCTAATTAGTCACCCCAAGCAGTGCAGAATTTCCAATTTACTCAAATTTTGAAATGCAAACAAAAAACAAAATAGAAACTTACATGAACATAGAGGCATGTGTTTACATTAGGCCAGTCTGGGTTGCCCACCAGGAAGCTCTTAGCCGAGAGAAGCAAGTGCTTACAGATTTACATATGCAGCTCATTACAACAGCTAAAATGCCAAAAGGTGGTTCTTGAGAATATGTTCTTGGGCTTGACAGGGTGAATAAACCTTGCCGTTCCCTGCAAATGGTTTTCTCCAGCTGAGTCTACATTAGTTCTTAACAGCATTATGATAGCAGTGTTCTCCTTTGCTCCAATTCAGTCCAGTTCTCAGCAGAAGTGACAGCAGCCGAAGCATCATTACAGCATCTGAGTAACTTTGGAAAAATCTGCTGGTCACTCCTTTTTTTTTTTAAACCTCATAGGATTAAAGAGAGTCAGAGGAGATACCACAAAATGCTTACAAGGTGGAAATATCTTCTGCGCACCAAGCTTCCTCAGTGCAAGGAAGCTTGCACTTGGACTGCTCTTGAGCTGATGGGGTCCTGAATACCTGGCCTTCTAGTGAAGACACTCAGCATGCACTGAAAGATTCAGATGTTGTGCATTTGTTGTGCCTTTCTTCCTCATCTTGTTTAAAAGGCCAGCTAATGAAAATTCCAAACCTCCTTGCAGACACTGAACTCTGAACAAGCAACTGAATAGTTACAGATCGGTCACTATTTCATTGCTGGCTTTACACCTAAGTTATTTAACTGAAACCCTGAGAGCTCCAGCATCCCCTGTTGGGGAAATGAAGAGGAGGGTTATACTCACAACTTCTCTTATCATCAGTGGTAGCTACATATATGTGTTGGGGAGAGAAGAGCAGCTGTCCTTTCATAAGGTGCTAATCATGACAAACATAATACTGACATGGGACCCACATAATTGTATTTGTAAACACACTGCAAAGCAATAACAACTGCAAATGCCAGGAAGCAGGAAAAAAAAAACCCAACATTCTCCCATGTTTCTTTTATTTCAATTTGCAAAGAACAGCAAATTTCTGCAGCAAATAGAGCTTACTAAACCAGCTGCCTTTTGTTATTATCCTTATGCCTATCTGCGATATTATACAACAGATACCACTTTATCAGTATCCATAAATAACTTTTATTATGCATCTGAAAAAGCATAGTTTAGCACAATGCATAACAGGCACTTCTTCCAATCACTGAGGTCATTAACTTCATTTCTGTATCTGCCACTATGACCCCACCACGAGGTTATGGCTTTCATTTATAAGAATGTAAGAAAAAACAAAAAAATATTGTACCAGACAGTAGCCCCTCTAAATAGTCTGAGAGGTTGCCAGGACTAGAAACAGGCATTATAAGGAATATTGCTGAATACTGCATCCAACTCCAGTTTGTTGTGGGTTTCCTTCTAGGTCCCAAATTTACTGCCAGCTCCACACTCAGGAAAGCCAGTCTGATAAAATCCAAGACAGTGAACTCTGTTTTCAGGATACAGAAGCCCATATCTTATGTTAACACAACCAGTGCCATCATCTGGCATGTTACCAAGCTGCTGTCACTGCCTGTGACTGCTGCAAGTGTCAAAGAACATAAAAGCTAACTGGCTTCAAGGGCATGAAATGGGCGTGGACAAGAACTTAAAAGTAAATTAAAAAGAAAATAAAGGAAAAAAGTAAAATCAACTTTATAACTTACGACAAAAATAACAGCTAAATTCTGTATTTTTTTTTCAGTCAAGCCTCTTACTGTTTTGTATTCCTTTAGCTGCTGATGTTTTCATTTCTTTTAATGTTATTTGCTCTGCCAATTTGAGCAGTGATGTAATGACATATGACTCTCATATTCAGTGGTACTCACAGCACCTTTGTCACTGGTGGCTCAAGAGCACAATGAACAGTATCTTGACTTTAATGTATTTGTGGCTTTGTAAAGGCAGCAATGACACACAACAGGATTTTTCTCCTTTTGTTTCTGTGCTCTGTAATAGAACACCCTGCCACAAAGACTGTGACCAGAGTATAATGAAAAATGCTAAGCCATTGTCAGTCATGGCAAAAATTTGCAAACTTTACATTTTGTTTAATTATTGAAGAATGGCTTTTCAAAGAGACATGCATTGTTCTAAAGAGGCATCACAGCATCTATCTTCCTCTCCTCACAAAAGCTTTTTATCTTCAAACAAGAAGAATATACTTGTTGAGGGCCAATTACTAGTCTGTCCATGAAGAAGTTTAAAGGAATTTTTAATTAGTATATTGACCCATACTCTTAGTCACCTGGAGAGGAATGACATCACTTCCTAAGACAGTTAAACTTTCTTACACAAATATTAGTCAGTACCTTAGATTCAAGACCCTTTAGCTCTTAATACTATATTGTTCTTGTACACCAATTTAATTCACTACTGCAGCATCACTCAGAGTGACAGTAAATGCTACTCAAGGTGAACAGGGGCAGTCCTCTGACCCTTGTTCGAGGCCTCTAGCATGACTTCCATTCATCCAGAAGAAATGTATCACTCCATTATGTTCTGCTTGAATTCTAAAAAAAGAGTTTGACAGTCTATCTTATCTTCTTTAGTACAAAGATATCATCAAAAATAAGCAGGCTTAACTGTATAATGAGGTTAAGAAAGGTGCATGCAGAAGAGAAGCCTATAAAGTCGATGAAAAGAGGCAGCCACTTCCAGAAGATGGTTCAGAGCCTATTCATTATATGTTTGAATGAGACAGCATGAGCCTCTCTCCCACTATCTGCAAATGGTCCCACATTTTTTGCCTTCTGAAAGGTGATGTAACATATAAACATGACAGGCATCATCACTTCAACATGCCTCTTAGAAGTAATAAAATTAACCTTGCATGCTGCTTTCTGTACAAAACTCCACTAATGAGAATTTCTTCATAAGAAGAGAAGGGTGAGGAGGAAACCAGAACTCAATCTGTTATGATATGAATATAGAATATGACAGACTTTTCTTATTCCTGTTCACACAACTGGTAACTTGCCAGTTACATGTAACTGGTGACTTGACACTAGAGATACTGCCTAACATCCCAAACACACACACACACAAAAAAAAAAAAAAATAAGGAAGACACCTCGCACACACACTGCCACCCCTAATTCTAATATTAGAAAGCTATTTCTTTCCATAGGAAAGACCGTAGGAAAATATGAGATTCATTTATGTGAAATAAATGGGGTTTGTTACTGTTTTCAGCAATCAGTACTATAATCAGCATTTCCTATATACTTTACATCATTATGTAGGCAGCAGAGAAGCAAGTTGCCTATAAAGATTTACCTTAATCTGAGCATCAAGTGATAAACATTTTCAGGGTATCCAGATATATGTAAACATTTAAATGGGAATCAGCAGATCTCCAAACTGATAAACATTTCTCATAAGTTATGTATGAATTAAAATCAAGTTTTTATTAAAAATGCATAAGTATGATCTGTGGTGAATAGAACCATTAGCTATGCATGTTTACTCTTTAGTGAACACAAAAATCAGTAATTTTTCTTCTAAATGTCATTTCCATCATAGGGTTATAGAATGATAAAATGCTTAAATGATTCTCAGATGCCATCCAGCTGGTACATGTACAACTGGGGAGAGGACATAAAATAATGAACTGTGAAATGTTTATTTGCCACAGGGGCAAGAAAATGTCATTTCAACTACTGCACTCACTCTACTTTACAAGTCAGGTAGCACTCAACAGTCCCTCACTTTCTCTCACCATGATAAAACAAATAAATGAAGACTAATCTGGATGATAATAAACTATCTGATTCTTTAAAGTTACGTTTTCAGCACACTCTTTTTGATCGTACATAATTTACAATGCTCCCTGTCTTCTTCACTCCTGTTGGAAGCTTCAGAAAAATCATCCAAAACCCCAAAGTGAGTATAAATTGGTTTTATCCATGTGATTTTAGCACTATATTTTAGGGGATCATAAGGGAGCATGTACAAAGGCTGACATTATTCTACTGAAAGCAGGCTTCTTAGTTTCCCTTGATAGTCAATGAAGACACAAATACCTTTCCAAAACAGCATTTCTCAATGTATAGATCACAGTTGTCCTTAAAATCAAGCATTCCTCACTAAAATAACAAGTGAAAATGCAAGAGGAAGGAAAATATAAATAATAAATATTGTGAATGACTAACATCACACATGAGTGTGATTTTTCTTCTCTCTCCCACTCCCAAAAAACCTATGTTAGTTGAAAGACCACTTTACTTAAGGCACAACTCTAATGGTGAGTTTAAGCCAAGAAACAACATTAGGCACTCTGACCTATCCTCTGATGGACTCCCTCTTCTGACTGCAGGGAAGCCTAGAGAGATTGTTCTGATTTAGTCTGATCATCAATACTCTTGTCCTCATTCAAAATACTCTGAAAATACTCACTATTGTTATTCTTGATAAAATTTTATTTGAATTCAGAACCTTAAATGAAATCCAATAAAATTTCAAAATTTCTGACATACTTTTTATAAAACACCACTGGAATCAGCTGTCTCTTTTGGCATTTTACACCTGGAGTAATCTCTTGAGCTCAGTGGAACCATGGGACCAAAACTGAAGTTTGGAGTGGCATTGGGATACACAGAGTTCACTGACATCAGCCTTCAAAGCAAACACTGTCTGGAATCACACCACTCCCTAAGCTCAGGGGAATTTCTAAAAATGTCATGCTAAATGAAACTGGATGTTGACATCTGTGTCATCAAATGCATCTAAATATTGAGAAGACCCCATATGGATTTAGATTCATTTCTGGAACAACTCACCGAGTACTTGTTTTCACACCTTATCTGCTGCACTTAGCACTGTGCACATTCTCACAGCCCAGCCTGGGACAGTAGTCACCACCAACTTAAAATATTATGTTTCTGGTTTCAACCTTTCTGTTAACTGCAAAATGAGATATTTCTCTTTACTGGATGCAGACTGACTAGAGAGAAACTTTGGTGTATTTTTGAAACGCTTATTTACTGCTTTCTGTTGTAAAGCAACAGAACAAAAAACAAAAATAAAACCACATCACCACTCATTGTTCAAGGTGCTAGCTCCTATCTCTGTCAATACAAAATTAATTCCTACTGTCACAAATTTTCCCCATGGCTATACAAGAAGAGTAACTTTGTTAGATATTCTAGGTGCCTATAACCAGGAAGTTCATTCAACTTCTCTCAATCTATTTAAACCTTTCCTTCCTACCAAACACTACAGTATCGGAATGTTGAGTCTGCTAACTGAACTCTAAAGGAGCTTCAAAACACAGTGAATTAAAACTGTTTTTCAGCTGGTCTTAAATCTTTTACCCCTGTAACTCAACACAACACACTCTGCTTTTCTTGAAGTGCATAACTGGTTACTCATTATTATTATTCATTTACACTTCTACAAAAAATAATACTGTCCCATTGACAGCAAATATCAAGCCATTAAAATTAAATTACAGAATGGACTGTTACTTCAGACATTCATTAATCACCTCTTTTGAGCTCAAGTCATGAAGAAAAAAAGTTTGGTTATGAGTCATTGTTATTTTATCTCAAAAACAGAATTTAAAAAAAGTGATTTTTCTACCAAGGTCTCACAAACTTAAAAACATTGCTACATATTTTTTCATAACAAGAGATGTTAGCTTTCTGAATTTATAATCAAGTTGCTGGTTTATCTATTTCCAGCAACACCTTTAAATCTACTCCTTAGTGTTATACAATAGCTCTCAAACACACATCTGCTGAAAGTCTGCTATTCACAGACTGTTTCCTTCCTACTAGTAGGATCACATGTTTTTGGATACAATGGAACTTTCACTTTCCTAACAAATTTGAAATAAAGCAAGAAGCAGGACTTTAAAGAAGAGACAGACACAAGTTGTTGACAGTTACAATTTCAAAGGCAGCACTTATATTTAAGTACTTGCCAAAACATAGAAACCAATCCTTTCTATTCTTTGCCAATTGATAAAACTACAGATCCATAGGTTAAGCAGTAACAACATCACTTTCCATTCTACGTGAAAAGCCCATGTTTTTCATTTCCCTTTTGCTAGCAGAAAATGTAGGAACATGTACGTGTCATCAGAATTTTCCACTGCAGACACTTCTCTCCTAAAGCTGCTATAGAAAACCATTGGCAGCAGTGACAATGAAACACAATCAAAACACACACGCAAAAAGAAAAACAAATAAACAAACAAACCCCTCTCCCCCAAACCCAGCAATTAAAAGCAAAGTCCCAAAATTTCACTACCGCTTCCCTTTGACAATAAAATAATAATTAATAATAATAATAATAATAATAATAATAATAATACATTCTATGTTCACTAGTTATGTAGTCTGGTGAGCTGTGGCAAAGTACCCTGACACTATGCACGGTTTAAGACCCTATATTAACAAAAATATGTTCTTTATTGCAAAATACTTCAGGATAGCTATTCTGGAGAATATCCACTGTGGTTGCCTCTGCTTTGCTCTCAGTGCGAACTGAGCTCTAATCCAGCAAACTTCACTCTCTGAAAGTCCTGAGACAATTAACCTCCAAAGTGTCAAAACATAAGATTTTCTCTAAGTAAGGATATTCATAATTTAAACTGTATTAAACCTTGTAGCTAGATTTGTGATATAGACTAGACCCTGTCATGATCACCATTCCTGAAGTGTTTGAATAAGTATAAGAATGTTTGTTACTCATATTTTAGAAAGGCAAACCGAAACTCTACAGGACCCATCACTAAGGCGGACTTTTCCCCCAAGTGTCAAGCTCTGTTCTCTTCAGTTAGTTACATGTGCCAGTTTTTAATAATGCAAGGGAGAACTGGAAGGGTACAAGAAATTCTTTGGTCTTATACCAAGTGTGCAATAAGTTATGGACATCTCTCGTGACACCTCTTGTCATAGAATAAATATGGTAGATACTTCTTTCCATACTAGTTTGTATGCAATTCTTTTCCTGGGTTCCACCACTTTACCTACAGCAGTTCAAATATGTATCTTCATGTCCAACGGGCAACTAAATATGTGTTTATGAACACCAGTATCCCAGCTAAGCATAGAAATTACCTCAGCTGAAACAGTTTTTCAAACAAAGTATTTTAATTTTCTCCTAATTAACATTATACATTTTTGGAAAAGTACAGAACGAGGACATTCTATACAAACCATTTGCATTTTGATCATTTTTTTCATTAGCTCAAAAAAATTTCGCCTCTTAGCAAACCAACCAAATCCGGGTGTCTTTTTTGTTCTGCTTGGCCAGCATGAGAGTCTTGGACAGTGGCTTCAGCCAGAACTGGAACAGGATGAGTTCAGAAAGTGTCACCATGAGGCTGCATGTCAGTGTGCTCACAGCCCCAGCTGTGAGGTGTCAGCAAGAGAAAGGAGAAACTACAAGCATCATACACTGGTGCTTGTAAAAGGCAACAGTTTTCAGAGAGTCAGGGATATGTACACTATAATACACAATCTTCAGAGCATCAGATCAAGTACCTCAGAATCACTGACCCTTTGCATATATATATTGCTTGTTTACGAATTTTGTATGGTTTTTAATACTTAGCTGGAATAGCTGAACTGCAATACAGTTTTCTTAAAAAAAAAAAAAGGAAGAAAAACAACAGGCAGAACAGATTTACAGAAATATTTATATAAACTATTTCAGTAAATTCAGATGGAAACTGAGAGAAGGGAATGTAAAAGCTGAATTATCTGTTACCTAATTAGCCTTGGGAGTATGGCAATCTTTGTCTGATGGTAAGAAACAATAAGGCCATGATTACTAGGGACATAAAGTTACCTTATGAAGTGCTGTTCTTCCTCATCACTGCACTTGGGGGAGAGACCTTCTAAGTTGAAAACATGCTATACTTTTTACTGTTTTATCATGCTCCAAGTTTTCCCAAGCAGCAACAATGGGAATGAAGAAAGTTTTAAACTGATTTCTGTGGGGCTCTTGAAGACTTCCAGAAAGCAAAATAATCTCGACAGTTTCACCTTTGCTGCTCTTACTATTAAAAAAGTCTAGGCAACAAGATATTAGTGCTACTGATGTAAGTTAATAATAAATAGACAAGGAAACACGCAAAAATAAAGAGGTTTAAAGGACAAAACGAAATAGCAGAGAAGTCTTTTATTGCCACCAGGATAGTTACCATATAGCAAAAACCACCAGAGCCCCTGTGCTGAGAGTTCTCTTCAGAAGGCAAATGAGCAAAACAGACCAAAAGTAGTATCTTAATATACATATATAGAGAGAGAGAGAGATAACTAATTTTGTATACAGAAGGCAATGCCTTGCTCCTAACATGAGCAAAATTAGTTTTTACTTGCTGCTAATTTTTCTCATTGGCTACAAATGCAGAGGAAAATGAGCTGTCAAAGGTTGTTTTCCATAGTACAAATGAGAGCACAAACAGCAAGGTATATGTATGTTAATAAGCAGAGAGCAATGATCAGTATGCCCTTGAGAGAAGAAGCATTCCTTGAGGTTTCTGATAATCTGATGGTATACAGTAAGTTGCCTTAACTATGAGCACATAAAATGTATTTATGAAAATAATTCTGCTTGCACAGGGTCTCTCAAGCTAATGCAGCTCTACTCCTGCACCAGTATTTAAAACAATCCTGTTTTACCCATTTGTGATATCTGTATCATTTATGTATGTACAATATGCAACAGCTTCTCTAATGAACTGCAGTATTCCACAATACTGTTTATTGTGCAGTGCCTACAAAGACCAATTAGATCACCACACCCTAGCTTTGTAGAGATGGAAGAACATATTTACATTAAAAAAAAAAAAAACTCTTTCTTTTTATCAACTTTTTCCCCCAAAACAAAAGCATACTTTCTACTCAAATATGACCGTTTTAAAACTGAATCCCAGGTACCAGTAACACATAGTCTTCACATTTTAAGTTTTACATCTTTTTTTTCTAAAGTATGGTTATCAATGTGGAAATGCTTCCCACACCCATCTCCTCAGGCCAGACAACTACTAGGTCCTTTGTTTTTGATTTGCATCTGTATTAACGTGGCTGTTAATTCCAGGATGAATCTTGACAGCATTTGCTCCTTTAAGTAGCCTTTACCTAAAAAAGTACTGACAACCGATTAATCACCCATGGGTCTACTGCGGAGAGTTAAATCTCCTTGACTTAAAACTCATAACCTATTCCCATCTGACGGTATATGGACGTGAAGGAATATGACATGTGATTTTAGTAAAATGCATATTTTTTTCCATTCTGTCTCCTTTTTTCTCATTTAAATGATTACTCCTGCTTTTAACTTATCTAAATGCCATGACACAGGCCAAGTGTGATTCAGAAGTTTGCACTGCTGTTAGCACATCCTTTTCTTGCTCAAGAAAAATTTTCAAGTTAGCTTTCAGTTTATGATTCTTGAAAAATTTCCTTAAGTTACTCCAGAAAACAGTATTTATTTTTAAAAATTAATTAATTATTTTACACTTACTTCTAGGAAGCTTTGTGGAGAAAGTAATGCTACAGTTCTGCATTAGCTTACCTGCTCATCCACCTGCTGATACATTCCTATAGGGCATTTTGTTGATGTTTTTATGAATTCTGTGTGTATTTTTTGCCACCATGAGTTAGCAAATATGCTTTCCTTCACAGACTTTCAAAAAAAACAACAATTTAACATCTTAGCACATTCTGTAGTCATCATGACCTCCTGGTTGTTAAATGCATTAAAAAAAAACAAAAACAAACAAAAACAAAACAAACAAACAAAAAAAGCAACTCTCTAAGAGGCACAATTTAAACCATTTTTTGTCCCTTTTGGAGGAAAAGAAAGGAAAAAAAAAAGTACGCTACTGAAACTTAAATGGATCTGAAGAACTTTAGTCATTAATTTTATGTTTCCAAACTGCTGGAAAAGGCTACATTCCAACCATTCCACTGAAGATTCACTCTACTATTACTACTATC
Source organism: Rhadina sibilatrix (assembly GCA_013400275.1). Lineage (NCBI taxonomy): Eukaryota > Metazoa > Chordata > Aves > Passeriformes > Phylloscopidae > Rhadina > Rhadina sibilatrix. The sequence goes on along the minus strand of VWYO01012541.1, from coordinate 25,232 downwards.
CAAGATTTTTTTTTTAGATAATATACATGAATAAATCATGTCTGATAAGATACATCCAGTTACAAAGAATTAAATAACTTAGGTGGGGAACAGCATATACAAATTAAATGTTTTCCAGAATGCAAAAGAACTAAGGGTTGATGACAACTGATAAAAAGATCACAGACATTTAGAATTTCTGATCTACTAACATATCTTTCTTTCTTACATACTGTTTTACTGATTTAGTTCCTGAAATCTATTATTTTTCTTCTTCTGTAGTTCTGTTGGTACCTGCCTGGAGGAAGGAAATTGGCAACAATGCTGGTTGCTATTGACACTGACTTACACTTTCTCAGCAAAACTATTCAGTAAGAGGTAGAGGGATATAACAACATAAAATATTTCTTTTCTGCCATAAGGTTAACTGCTTAACAAAGGTGCATCCAGCACCTGTTCTGCCAGCACATGAACATTCAATATAATGAGAATAAGAAATGGGGCATGTTCCATTGATAGGTCTTTATCTGTATGGCACTGCATCCAAATCCACAGGAATTCTTACATCATGTATCTGATTTCCGAACAATGAAATAACCCATGTATACATTACAGGAAGGGATATGAGTTTCTTAACTTTAACACTAGTCTCTTTCAAAGTGCCACAATACAATCCCACAACCTAATCATCTTGCTAAGCAGATCTATTTTTAGGAAGCTTCAATGTTATTGTATCTCAGTGCCTACTTTTTAAACTCAGTCTAGTTTCGCTGGTGGCTGAGCTTACAAGTGCTGCCACATGTCTCCTCCAAAGGTAAATACAAATACATGGCTGAGTTCGGTAGCAACAGATACAGTGTTAAAATACACTGGACAACAAGTCTGAAAGAAAACAAAACAAAAAAAAAAAATACACACATCTGCAGAACAGCTCAGGCGTGACAACTTCACACAGACACACACCTGTATGGCAAACTGTTAGCAAGCTGCGCATCACCCCTGACACGCGTCTCTGCCTTACACAGGGCCAGTCAAAGGAAACCAGGTACCAACTTGACTCAACGCTCGGGAGAACTGCCCGAGTTTATTAACTCCGCCGTGCGCCCACCGCAGCCTCCCTGGCAGAGCCCCCGCCAAACTACCTGTAACACAGCCCCTATTTCCCACCCTGCCGCCTCGCTCGGATCCCCATCCCGGCCCCCCGGGCCCTTCCTCGCCCAAAGCGCGGCCGCTGTCTTCCCACCCTGCCCCTCCCTGGGCCCCCACTCGGGGCAGCGGGGGAGCCGCCCCGCAGCCCCCTCCTTCCCTCCCTCTCTCCCTCCTTCCCCC
>VWYO01012540.1:295926-317377 GCA_013400275.1 Rhadina sibilatrix | reverse complement strand
TTTTTTTTTTTTTGGTCTGGAAATGGGAAAAGAACGTTCATCCTCAGCATTCCATATCAGTCTCTTCATTTTGAGAGGTTACTGTGACCCACATAGGTTTTAATCTCCTCTTTGCCTTCCCAGGCTTTTAAGGAGAAGCTAATTTTGGCCCTCTGACTACATTTTTACACGAGAGTCATATGGAATGTGACTCTAACTCAGCACCCACCAGGGAGAAGCAAACACCTTGCACCTCAAGTGTAGCCACGGAGAGCAGAAGGGCACCCATTGGTGAGGCAGAATTTTGTTCTGGTGGTGCAGGGTCCCTGTGCCCTTCCAGGCTGCCTGTGAAGGGAGCAGCCCCTCTGACACAACCCATTTTCTCCTCTTCATTCAAGCAGAAGAGCCCATAAGTCTTGACATTCTGCCCTTGGCAAAATAAAATCCCCTCCCTGCCTCTGTCTTATCCCATGGCCACTAGGCTAGTTTTTAACAAGAGGAAGTTTCTAAAATGAATGAATCACAGAAAGAGCATCCTGTTCTTCCATCCCCTGCCCCTGCTAGCACGTGGCACTCTGATGGAAACAAATCCACATAAAACTTGCATATCACGTTATGAAGTTGCAGAAATTATCAATTGCCTTAAAAATACCACCGCGTTTCCAAGAGTAGTGTTTTATCTACTAATTGAAAAATAAAAAGCAGGTCCTACAAAGACAAATGATCGACTCTGACCAAATGGGATTGATCATCCCTCTGGAAATGGGTTGCATCATCAAGGCCTTCATTTTCCATGTGGCATCTTGAGACATATTTCAACTTGTCAAACAAACTGGAAAAACCACAGTGGAACCTTGGGGAACCTGGGTGCAGTATCAGCTCCACAACCAATCAGATACCATGCAGAGGTCTGAAATCAAAGTTATTTCATGTCCACTCCTGCTCCTGGCAATATCAGTTCTATAAACAATTTTTTTCAGATAGATTTGTTTTAATTTAGTGCTGTAGCACAGAGGTTATCTAGTGCCCAAACCCTCAGCTTTCTTCCTGGTTTCCAAAGGTCCAGCCAACTGCATTTGAAAGATGAGGTACTCAAGGGGGAATTGGTAGGGATGGATATAAACCTATGTCTGACTGATGTACAGCATATCTCATATTCGTATTCTTCAGAGGGAAAAAAAAAAAAAGGATCTGAAGTTCTGATCTGATCGCAATTTCAGTAGAAATTTAAATTTCTGGTTTTAAATGCAAACTTTCCCGAATGCTATGTGATTGCAGACTATTGCTGTTTTGAACACTTTCCTAGTTTTAACGATTTATTGAGGTACCCAAGGAAGCAAGAATCAGCAAAAGGAAAGACTAGACAAGGCACTTGACACATCTCCTGGCAAGTAGTTGAAATATTTGTAAAATTATAACAAAAATGTGAGAAATCAAAGAGGCCAGATGCTGATGGAGAATGTGACAGCTCCAGCGGCAGGAATTGCAACCAGGTTGGGATTCATCCTCTCAGCTCCCATTTGACCCCAAACTGATCATTACCCTAGAGGAACAGCCAGTTTTCTGGAGTTTTCTGTTTACCCACTGCACATCCCCTTCATTCCCAACTACTTGAAGTCCATCAAGAGTCTCTTCGAGCTGGCTTTAAACTCGAAAAAAATCGGGGGGATAAAATACATCAGATGTAAGAAAATAGAGCTGTTGAAGCTGTAGGGATGGAAAGATGGATGGAAAGACACGAATGCAGTCCTAGGAAAGATGCAGTGGCACGTTTCATCTCAGGGAAGAGGCAGTGGTCATCGTGGCAGCTGATGACAGCCCTTTGAATCCTGGCATTCACCACAATGCAGAAGAAATTGTGGCAAATCTTCTGCTTACAATACAGAAAATGTTTAAAAGAAACCTCAGGCCAAGAAGCTGTCTGCTTTAGTGGCCTTGCTGCAGATATGCAGGCAAATGACTTGAAGAGAGCATGTGCTCTGCTGCCATGTTTCTCCTGCTTATAGTTACTGGGAGCTGTCCCCGTGATCAGGGGCTGGGTTTTCAGATTTTAACTTTAGAAAATCCTGACATGAAATTCACGGGAAGATGGTTGCAAGAGCTAATATAGCACTATTTGCTTCTGCGTCACATCACTGTTCCAAAAATCAAAGACATTTGAAGTTCTTAAAATGAAGAATTTGACCAAGCGGTGCTGAATTGCATGAATTTAAATCCCCACGAGTTAAGCAAGACTTTTGCAGTAGAAGTCCTTTCTTCACCCCTACTTTTTACCTATTTAAAGCAGTATTAAAGTAATGTTATAAATTAGTCTTTGAACAAGTAAATTATCTTTACAATGACAGGAAGTATAATAACAACAAGAACAAGAACAAGAACAACAACAACAAGAACAACAACAGTAAAAAATAAGGTCCAGATCACAAGGATCTTTCATCTCTGAGGAAAATTCATAGTCAGATTTCTAAAGTCAATGCAACTACAACTGCTGGAAGAAGATGCTCAAGGAAAAAGGAGTTGGAAGTCTGGCCTGAAACTATCCTAGTGATAGAACTAGTGCCACAGTAACACAGCCCACTGCCATATCCTCACTTATCCTTCAGTGATGCTCTACCCATGAGGTTCCTAATAAATTCAGTTCTGTGGAATAAAGTACCACTGAATAAGGGGCTCCAGGTCTCACCCTGTGCAGGCAGTGAGGTGAAAAACTGGATGTTTGACAGAAATGTCCCCACCCACACACTCCACTCTCGTTTTTTTCAACTCATTGAGTGCTGTGGCTCAGGGAAGCATATCCAGGAAAGGTCACATTATGTGCTTAAGGACTGAGTTCAGTGGGAGTTGGCATCTGAAGCAGAGCTGTCTTCCATCAGGACCTTGCCCGCATTTCTGTCTTGGTGCAGATTTTCAGGTCATGGGGTGGTCCCCACAGGAGTAGTTCCATGCTTCCATGGAACTGTCCTACACAAAATCACAGAATCTTCAGGGTTGGAAGGGACCTCTGGAGATTATCCAAGCCGAGCCCTCTGTCAAGGCAAGTTACACAGGAACACATCCAGGTGGGTTTGGAGTATCTGCAGAAACACTTCAAGCCCAGGTGGCCCAGCACTGTCATCTAAAAGAAGCCCTTCTGTACTTCCCCATCTGCTCGTTCCTTCTCCTGATCAGCATTTCTTCATCCTGGCATGAGCCAGTGCAGAGGTAAAACAGACTAGAAAACTTAATCTGGCTGAAAACAAACCTGGCAGGAAAAGAAATGTCAAAAATTGTCCATTTTCAGCCAAAATGATTCTTCAAATTGTTTCACTGTGTAGCCACGGAATCAGACATGCTCTGCCAGCTTAAGAGATGAAGTGCTATCGAGTGGGAACAGCCCAGAGAACAGGAAAGGATGACAAAATTCTTATTGTGTGGTTGCAGTGATGAAAAGTTCCTTTCCCCCTTCTGCAGAGTTCATAGTTACACCCTCAGGGCATTGCCAGTGCTCCAGGGCCTGAGATTTCCCAGTACATGATCAAGCAATCTCTGCTGCCAGTGGTGATGGAAGAAGAGAGTATAAATCAGATGAGGAAATTCTGCCAACCTCAACCAGCTTTGTTGTTTTCAGATGCAACATTCTTTGATATAAATTGTGTTCAGCCAAGCTTCTTCAGAAGCTTCTGCAGAGCTGCCTGCTTTTTTTCTGTGACTGGAGTGGTGTCACAGTCCCTTTCCAATCTTTACAGTTCAACCTCTTTCCCTCTGAAATTTGCCACTACCATTTCTCATGTCTGTCCTCCAGCATTTCAGTGTATTCACCACCTGGCTCTCTTACACTTATTTCAGAGCTGCTAAGCAGCAGTGGAATTCCCTAGAAGGGATTTGAGCTGGAGAAATGCCAAGAGTCATAGCAATTAAAGAAATAAAAAAACAACCAAAAAACAAACCCAAAAAACAATAACAAAAACAACAGAGTATTATAGATGTTCAACACTATTCAGAATCAGATTCTTGGTGTATGGACTGTGGTAAGTTTGGGAGCTGCCTGCACAGCTCTAAAGCAACCCTACAAAAACGGTGTGTAATGCAATAAAATGGTTATTCTTATTAGCTGATGTAACAGCACAGGGATCTCTGCCAAGAACTATGGACCTTACATGTGGTCCTTTGATATATATCTTTGTATGCACTTGGTATTAACAAAAGCATTACCATCTGTTTACCTTGCACTAATACACATCACATTTTTGCACAAATCCTGACTTGTATTGCCTAAGCCAAGGCTAGGCACTGTATCCATCAGAATGGGTGACAAAGGTTTAAATCAGGCAGGCCATGTTTCAGCACGTTATTCATAAAACTAGGTCATGGGATAAATGTACTGTTGGAACACAGCTTTATACTAATTTTCCCAGTAAGATGCATCATAAATATTAACTGTCCTGAACACATACACACAGGCTCATGGCCTTGGCTCCGGGCCCTTCACATGGAAGCTGGGGAAAGAGCGCTGACTTAAGGTAGTGAGAATGTGAGGAACTCTGCATTATCATCACTAACAGAGCCTCTGCTGCCTCCAGTTTTCCATCCAAGCAGTAACACCGGAGCTGAGCACCATGGAGCACGGTCCTGCAACACCTCTCTGGTGGGAGCAGCATTTATGGGAGGCCCAGGACTTGCTCTCATCTGCTGCCCCTTCGGTAGCCCCGATCCGGGGGTTGCTTTCACAAACTCGCACAAACTCGTGTCTCTTCCCTCTTCTCTGCCATTCATGTGGGCTCAGGGCCTCCCCTCCTCCCCCAAACACTCCCCATTGTCCTATTATCTCCCAGCACAGCTTCCAGCCTGCCCATGATACCAGGAGCAGGTACCCCTGCGCAGAGTGAGGCTGCAGCGCTGCGGGAACTTCCAGAAACAATAGTGTAGCAATATCTAATTATTTACAGCGGCGGCGCAAAGAAGGAGATTAAGATTATTTGTGATCATGGGTACACATCCTTCTTTCCATTCTCATGGTATTTCCTGCCCGAGTGAAAGGAGGAAGAACCAGAAATCCACTGAGAATGTCTGTCTCTAATTTTTTTTTTTTTTTTCAGCCTCGAGAAGTATGGCCAATAATAACAGTATTCAGAGCGCTTTTCCCTGATAATTTTCAATGTGCCTCACAAAGAGGGATAAGAATAATGATCCTCATTTTATAGACTATAACAAGACCAACAAAAGAGCCAAGAAAGGAACCCAGATAGCTTGCCCTTTCCTCTGGGCTTTCCTATTGTTTAAGGATTAGGACCCACATTCAGGATAACACCTCAACCACATGCCTGACTTCAAGCATTTGCTTAAGTCGCATTGATTTAAGCACATGCTTAAAATTAAGCATATTCTTAAATATGTTCCCTAACTGGGGCTTAAATAACCATCCAGACTTCTGGGTGCATATTCAGATAAGACCAGATTTTATTTAAACTCAGGAAAGGAGGAGGAACAGACTGGGTGCAGCTGTTTTGCCCTGAAGTCATCCTGGTAGAGGTCCCTGTATTGCAGTTAAAACCCTTAATAACTTAGTTATTGCCAAGAAAGTAAGCAAAGTTAATGGTATCTCACCAGAAGGAAAAAATTATGATGCCAAATGTCACCCAAATTGACTGAACTTTCAAAACCACCAGCATTTCCCAGTGTTGCTTCCCCAGTTTTCCCTGTGGAGATTATGAAACCTTGCTGCTGAAAGAAGAGAGGCAGCAAAAGAAATCTCAGCACAGGGCCAAATCCACCTGTGCCTCTGTGAAGCAGAGAAACCTCTGGCTTAGTCCAACAAGTGTATTGCTATCATCCCACTGTAACAGTATTTATCTGAAGTAGCATAACAGATTCTTTATATTTACCTACACTTAATAATTCTCCTCTTCTGTTGCCTAATTTTGCTCTAAGCCTCACATACCTTATTTTCTATTGATCTAACAGCCAGATATTTCTACATCTATCTTGATGAAGTACTTACAGAGGGCTTGCATTGAGAATGGGTGAAACGTCTGAATTTGAAACTTCCAAAACTGTTTCACAAAGGACAATTTTTCTCCCCCATTTACTGTCCTGGAATTTTTAGTGTGGGACACTTCAGTTTAAGGAAGTGATGACCCCGACCAAGACACTGCTTTATACACTGCCCATATGGAAAGAAAAGAATGTTTTGCAATAAACACCTTTCACTTGTGCACCCAAACCTTTGTTGAGGGACGTATTTCAAATTCCCATTGAAGTTACAGATTGAAACTTGGGGGAAGGTAGTTTGCCATCTCACTCCCTTCCTTACTGTCAGACACCTTATTGTGTTTATGTGTGTCTGTTCTGCCACGGGAAAAGAAAGGGATTGGGGAGTCTTTTTTTTTCCCTCTGTTCAACAGCCCAAAGGTGCTGGAGTTGTAATCTGATACATCCAAAATGAGACCAAGTCAGGGCCAAATTAATGGCCCTGAAAGTAAGATGATGATATGGCATAGAGCAAACATGCATATATGTTTATAAATGGTACTATGTATAACACTTATCTAGTCAGGGGTATTAATAATAAGCAAATACAAGAAAACAAAGTTAGACAAAGATACTGTCACCAGAAAAACAGAGACCCTCCATCCCCAGTAAGTTTCTCACTGTCCAACACAAATTCCATTACATTTTCTGACTCATGTGGAAGGTTTTTCTGGTCTTTCAGATCGTGACTACTCTGGGCTTTTTATAATCCATATATTGTGCTCTCTAAAGGTCACCACTGAGGTCCAAACACTCTGGCAGTGTTTTAGTGGCAAAGAAAAAGATTTTAGCTCTGAGACCAAGCCAAATTTATGGTGGAAAGTTCTCTTGGCTCTTAAGAGACTACAGAAGTAATAAAGGGTTAAATCTACTGCCTCATTTGGAAGACTTACAACTGGTGTAAAAGGAGGGACAATAATTTATCAGCTGCAGAATAAGTAATAATTTGGAATGCTCTGTTAAAGACAGATCAAGGTTTTCAAACCTGATTCTTCTGCTTGGTGAAAACACCCCTTTTAGCTGATATGCATGACTTGGATTATGACAGATTTTACAAGTGTTGCCAGCGTAAATGCAGAAAACAATGGTCTCAAAACCATTTCTGTTGTAATAATGCAACAACAAGGTAATGTGGTCATCTTATGGTGATGCCTGAGGTGTGTTGGCCCCATAACATGAGGAAGTTCCTTTTTTTTTACTCTTCTTTTGTACACAGACAAACAGTGTGAAGCGAGATATAATGGGACACCATACCTGAGGCACCTAAATGAGTGCTGAGACATTTCCTGTTGCTATTAAGCAAGAAAAATTCCAGTTATCACAACCCTTTTGTAGAGACTTTGGATCAACTGGTACATGTGGCTGTGCCTCCTTGAATAGTGCAGCTGAAATCATGGGAAATATTCACCATTTGAAAGTTAGATCCAGGTTTAAGTCTTCTGCTGCCTTTGTAAAGAAACGTTACTGGAAAATGTTTTGTCAATAGTAAACTCAGTTTAGGAAGGTCTAACCAAATAAGTGGGCAGAAAATATGTTAGCCCATAGTGAGAAATGACAGAAAGTTTTCAGCCAGATCCACAGCTTGAGAAATTCCAATACCTATAACAGAGCCCTGCTGATTTCCACCAATTAAAAAGCTGGCCCTTTATTTTCTTTTTGATATGTTTTCCCCTAACACATATGCAATGCTTTCCCAAAGGTAAAACCTGCTTCAAAGCATTTTTAGAGAAACATTAAAGAAAAGGAAGTTGTAACACTGACTGCCATTATTTTATCTAGGACTTTAAAGCAATTAAAAAGAATATAAAATGCAGTTGCTGCCCTGGACAGTTACTTTTGGATTTTTAGCCTTGGAAAAACACAGGCTACGACTCCTTGTGTCAGAGCAAGGGCCTCCACACATTGTCCCTGCATTATGCTTTTTGATCCTGTTAAAAAATGTTACCCTGTGCAGCTCTACGCATCAAAGGAACGCTTGTACACACTGGGATCTGTTTCAGCCCTTAGGCAACGAGACCAAAAGACCCTTCTCATAAATTCTAATTCAAAAGTTTTTAGTTATCAAGAGGAAGTTTCCAATTGCTCTCTCACATGTGGGAAAATATGTAAGCTACTGAGAGGACCTTTTGTCTGCGAATTTAATGGGGGCAATTTGCAAGGGGGAGTGCAAAGGTTCTAATATGCAGTGTGCACAGACAGTAAGCAGGCACATACTTGGTATTTAATGAAGTTCCATGAATCATTAGCCATACAATAACCATTGGGTTCTATAAATCACCTGCAAAGATTTTTTTCTTTTTTTTCAGGCCAGTAAGTTGAGCAGCAGAGTGGAGCACCTCAAGGAGACCAGGAAGCAGGAGGAGGAAGGAAAAGAGAAAGATAAAAGCGGGGCACATGATGTGTTATCTCTTAGCTGGCCTGCCAACCCAAAATTAAATCCTGTTGGTTTAACTTGTTGACTTTACAGGAAAACAAGGCAATAAAAATGAAACTTCTCCCAATAAAACCCACTATGATTTGCAAGAGGAAAATGTAGCTGGAAGATCGCATGTATTTTAGACAACTGAACAGAAAAATATGCGTGAGGAATTGCTCTTTTTTTTCCTTTTTTTTTTTTCTTGGTCTTTTTCTGTATTAATTTACTCTCCCAATGAAACATCCCTTCAGGCATTCCTTTCCTTTAAAAACATCAAACCCTACTAGTACAGATAAATAAAAGTCCAATTCTTTGCAATTAGCAAAAAAAGTAATTCACATTTGCAAGGCAGACTCTCATAAGTGGAATTTTTTATACTGCAGAACATTCTAGCAACATACAGCTCTGTACCTAACCTGAAAAAGACCAAATTTTGGCTGCAATTATGCAACACACAAACTTCATACCGTGTGATCAAAAGGTAGAATGGACACGATCCTCTGCTGAAAAATGCAAAATTCATTTTAGCTGGTCAGGAGGCCAGACAGCAGATTCTCTCAGTTGCTCAAGACCCTGCTAAATCTCCCCAAAGCAGAGCAGTGACATCTCACTCTTTCCGTACTCGTATATAATCTGAGATGCCACACAGTAAAAAGTCCCCAGGTTAATTTATTTTTATCTTCAGACACAGAAAAACATCACACTTTAAGTCCCTAAAAAAGATCCAACTTTTAGTCCCTAAAAGTTTGCAGTCCTGGCACTGGCAATGCCACGTATTAGGACAAAGAAAAAAAAATAGCATTTGGGACAGATGCTGTGTCTTGTTCACCTCAGCAAACTTTAAAACTAGGAGCCCATTCCCCCCCAGTGGAAATAACATTTTACCCTGTCGCTTTCCTTTGCTCATCAGTGAAAGTCAGAGCTGAAGCCACTCAGCCTAACACACCAGAGCCCTCCCCAGCTAATAGGAGAAATTAAAAATGAGGGACAACTCTGCAGCTACAGCTGAACTCCCACATTTTGGCCGCTTCTTCCCTCTCGCTCCCACAAGGAGATGGGTTATAAAATGCAAACGGCAGCAATCAGTCCCCGAGGTGGCATCCTGCCTGCCTGGCCCGGAGTGTGCTGGTGGCTGAGATAAAAGGAGGTGGCAGAGCGCTGTTAATGCGTTTACCTTTAAATCCCACCCCTGCCCGCCAGGATATCCAAGGGCTTCCAGCTAGCCCCTAATGATCATTTGTCCCCATCGCAGTAAAAGCACCACACAGCACACTGGCCTGGCCCTGCCCAAGAGAGGCCCCAGCACTAAAACAGCGGGGAGGTTGCAGGTAAAGAATCCAAATAAATTAGCAGAGCAGTTTGTTCCTAGTGCCCGCCTGCCTGGGCCGTGCCAGGATCCAGACTTTGTTTCAGCTTCCCATCCAATCCATCATGTCAGGAATCAGAGCAGGGCTAAAGCAGGGAAAGATGGGAACTGGAAGACAAAACTGAGAGTAGGGAGGCTAAAAGGGAGATGCTGCCATAACCATCTCAAGACACACCACAAGACATAAAAGGACCTTTTACTGTGACTCTTCTCCATCCTGAAAGTGATATGGCCAGCAATAAAACAACAAACCCACCAGTGTGATTCCTGAGCTGAGAGCGACGTAAAAAGCTTGGTTTGAAAGAATAATTACCCAATTTTAATTCATGCAAGATATTTCAAGTTAAAATGCAGAAATAGCGTAACAACTCTTGCTAACACTTTTTATGGTGCAGCTGCAAAAAACTGATTGCTATGCAAACTGAATTTCTTTACAACTTTAAATAGCTATAATTCATCAACACAATTGCTATTTTTCCATCTTGAAGTTGATTCCCTGAAAATTATGCCCATTGAGAAAAGAAAGCTCTCTTCTTGGGTAGCTTTTAAAGTTGATATTCAAAGCTGAACTTTAACCTGAGGGAAATAACTATTTCATTGACTCTGGGACAGTGGGGAGGGAAGGAAGGTCTGAAAGGAGGGGAAATATTTGAGTCGAACAACACCACACAAATTGAAAGTTCACAGTATTTTCACATGAATTTTGATGGAAAATATCCAGCAGCTTTACCCAGCCCTAGTTCTATCCACAAGTCACTCTGTCTCGTCTTGTGATAATCCTTTCTCCTTTCATTGAAAGAAGAGGCACTTAATCACTTAGTGCAGATAGATTGCCAGGAGGTTTAATTAAAACAACTTATTTTAAGTCATCTTAAACAAGAGGTAAATGTATTTATTGTTCTAACATTTGGAGTGGGATAGGGGAGAGAGGAGGAATAACAACCCCTTGGTACTAGGTATCGGGTTGCTCCTTTTATGAGCCATACGGTAGTGATTAGGAAGCNGCTGTGCCTTGGACGTTTAAGGGGTGTATTCATGTTGGGAAATGAATAAAGGAGTATACACAGCTTCCTCCTTGGGAGAACTTCAGCTGGGATGGTTGGATGAAACATAGGCCTCAAACCAGCCACTTGAAAGATTCCTGCCCATTTCACTGGGTTTTGCCTTGTTAACTCATCCGGATGCTTCACTTATTGCCAGTTCTGCTGTGATAATCCTTGGGGATGGATGGAGGAACTCCGTTTTTAGTTTAATTTGAAGTTGTAGCGTTTACTAGCACGGCAACACAGTAGTTGGAGCTAGTTTCAGTGCCTGAGTCAGTTAAATCTTAATTTAAACACTTAACCACGGTGTACTTTGAGTGTGGGCCAGGTCTTGTTCATGCTGAAATTATATGACAGGAGCCGTGCTAGGATGTCAGCTCAAGCTACGTGCAAGAACGCAGCGGGGCGTGAAGAGGGCCTGGGCTTGTGCTGGTCCTTAGCCCGAGCTCAGCTTTGTGCCTGCCTGGGGACTTCAGTCCCAGTGGCCAGCACTGGGCAAACAAGCCAGCAGTGGGGCCAGTGGGTCAGCAGGGTGTGTAGGGCCATGCTGACCCCACTGCTGGCTTGTGCCGCGCCTCAGGCGCGGGGTCTGCTGTGCTCTGCCGGGATGTCTGTACCAGGTGTTCCCTGGACTGGCCACCCTTCCCTTACAGCTCCATGTGGGATCCCCAGGCTGCCAGCGTGGCAGCAACCAGCTGTGGAGGGAGAGGCCACCCCACTGCCCAGGTGGCAACCTGGTGCCATCCCGAGGAGGCCCGAGCAGGGATACCAGCTTTCAGCCATCTCCCACTTATTGCCGTTTTCACATGAATCCGAGATAAAAGGGGCACTTCAGACCTGGGAGAAGTTAAAGGTTTGTATTAAAAGTTGACTGTCTGACTTGAAAATTATGGCGCTTGACAGATGGAGGATGAAAGGCTACAACAGAAGAAAAACATAGGCCACCACCCTTGACACCGCTGACCACCCCGTTGCTGACAGCTTCTTCCCACAGCCCTGCTCTCTAAAGCACTTCCCACTTTAAGGAAATGTATCAGAACACAGGAGTTTATCTGCCCTGACCTCTACCCCCAAACTGAACCCTCTTTCATGTTAATTCTCTTCACAAAACCCACCGCGTGTAAGGTCCCTGTGGTGCTCTGGCTTATTTGGTTCTCATTATTTGTTGGTGGTGGTGGTGGTTGTTGCTGTTATCCTACAGCAGTTAAGCTCTGATCAAGAAATTCTGGAAGCACATTAAATATGATGTCGGGTTTGCTGTTTTCCATGGGTTTAAGGTGGGGAGTGCAAGCCAAGCACTGTTATTGGAGAAGCTTTTAAGAAATAAGAACAGAGAAGAATTTTATATTGAAACATTTTAAATCAAGACAAAAGAGCAAACTTCTGCAATAGGAAAACTGACAAGATTCCTCTCCTATATTTGGGTGGCACCTTTCCCCAGTTAAAGCTTAATAGTTTAGAAACAAAGAATTTCAGGGCCTGATCCTCTGGCAATCACAATCTGTCTATTCAGCTTAGGTTCCCCAAAACAATGCAGGCATTAGGAAAATGAGCTGAAATGAGGGAAATATTATATTCACACAGATAGTAATATCTGGGATCATTTTTTTCCAGCAGACCGCAAGGATTCTGACGATGAAATATTTTAACCCCTTTCCAGTCTTCGGCTGAACAAAATAACAGTCTGAACAAGACCCCAAAAACTTCACAAGGCAGCTTAAAAAGGATGCTGCAGTGTAATTTAAAGTTCATCTAGCAGTTCTCCTGACAGTGTAAGTGAAGTCACAGCACAGCTGGAGAAAATTCATTCTTAAATATGAATGAATGAATGCTTATAAGTAGTGTGTGGTTTTTTTTCTCTTTTTCCCCAGAGCTGAATTTCTGCAGATGATTTTCCTCTGTTGCTGACACTTAGAAGATACACACTAATATGGGAGAGGAGGGGAGGGTCCCTCACACTGAACAGGAAGAACTGAAATAATAATTAAGATACCAGATTGCAACACAGGAAAGGAGAATGTCATTCCTAGCTTTGCCCTAGTTTTCTGTGTGACCTGCAGCTACTCCTCAAAGGGACTGGGAGCAGTAACTGGCACCGTGGGAAGAAGCCACAAGCAGGGCGACCTGCACAGAGCCTGGGCTGAATTAAACATCTCAGTGTTCTTGAAATAGCCTGGGGGCCACTGGCAATTGTGATGTGCTGGACAGGGAAGCATTTTACCCAGATTTTGGGCGGGTTGGGGCCTAGAAATTGTCCCTGCCCAGGCTGGACTGAACAGATGTCAGACCAGGATGTTTGCCCAAAACCCTCTCCCAAATATATACAGCTACATTTCTTCCTATCAAAAACCAAAACAAACAGAGCGTAAAGCAAGCAATAACAGAAAACAGAGCAGCATTTACTCTCACAGGCCAGACAGATGATATGGCTGAGCTAATCTAAAGCATCCCTACTGCCAGAAGGGGACAATTCTCCCTTTACTACTTCCCCCTTATTTCCTCTTGCTCGAGCCCCTCCCCTCAGCTCTCAAGCTCATTTGACTGAATAGTGAGAGCCTCAAATCACTAACCCAATGAAAAACTGATCCATCAAAATACAGTTTTCCGCAAGATTAGTGGGTTAAATGCCTCAGCATGTGGTCAGAGGAAAGCAGGACCTGCATGAGACAGTGACTGGGATCAGGGCTGGAGAGGGAGGGAGCACTTGGCTGTTGAGAAGGTAACCTGTGTCTCTGATACAGGAGATGCAAGCCAGATTTTATTCCCACCTTTAATTAATGTTTTTCAGACCCAGGAATACATATAGGGGAACAAGGTTCCTATTCTTTTATTTTTTACTGCATTTTCTTCCAGTCCCAGCACCAACACACCCCTGTCCCTCTCCAACTTCCCTGTGCCAATCAAGGGAGAAGTTGTCACACTGCACATGGGAACATCAGTGATTTGAAGTGCAGGAGATAATAAAAATGAGGCACCAGTGGCAGGAGTAGCTGTCACTGGCACTAAGCTGGGAGCCCAGTCTCTCCTCATGACACAATGCCATGGTTTACTATTTCTCACAGGAACTGATGAAGAGGCTGAGGACCTCATCTTTCCCATCACAGATGAGTCCAGTAGGATGATCAAAATCACATCTTTGACTCGCTCAGTCTCTGCTGGGATGGAGAGATAACTTCTTCCCGTTATCCAGCAATTGTATTTTTTTCCAGTCTTTGGTGTAGGGTCTGGAACTCCAGAGTGTGCTCCCTCTATTTCCCCCTCCTCAATAAATGCCGTCCCTACAAGGTTACATACAACTCCTCTTTGAAACACATCTCCTGTTTCCCAAATTAAAGATCAGCTCAGTGGGCTCTGGGCTGAAGGGACTTAAACTCTCTAAGCAGTTTAAGTCTGTCTGCAGATAAATAGGGATTTTGAGAACCTAAGTTTTCAGCTGTGAAGGGGACAGAGCCTTTAGGCACCTGGGCTGCCCACCCTGTCAATCTCCCACTTTGTAAGACAACAGAGGAGGAATCTGACTCTTTTGTTTCTCAAAGCAATTATTGTCACTGTGATTTTACACAGTAGAAGGACACAGTGCTTAAGGAACAATAATTACACGTGCAAAAGGGTGTTTTCCCTTAAAGAAGCAGAATAAAAAAAAAGTATTGCTCTCCAGTACAACATGGCATTTGGACACAGGACCACCAGGGTGATGGGGCTGTTTTTCCTCTCCATTCATCCATTTTTAAATCCATAAGTTGCTATAAAATGAACAGATGCCATTAACACTCCAGTGGATTTGTGCAGAAACTGTGATTCATCCTCAGCAGCAAGTTAATATAAACAATATAAACACATGAGATGGCCTTCAATCTGCTTCCCAAGCCCCGAGAGGGTTCACAGAATAAAAAAAAAAAAAAAAAAAAAAAAGGATTTTTGCAGAAGATCTTTCTGGCTGCACACAGAGAATAACTTCCTAATTCAGTCATGGATGCCACTTGCTTGTAGCTGAATACCAAATGTGGCTTTTGCTGTGGTGTTTGCAGAGGAGTAGATGTGAAATAATTGCACCAGGTGGAATGAAGGTGGAATCCTTCAGTCACTGAAGCCTGGAAGAGGTAGATGCTTTTATAGCTATATTCAGAGAAATTACTGGAGCATGAGCTTAGCCTGTATCAGTGAAAGAGTGACATAAACGACCAGAAATCTCCTGAATCCTAAACACAAGACAATTTTATCACCAGCATTTTCTGAACTGCAAAAACCATAGGAAATAAAAAGTAGAAGCTGTTTTACTCAGCTGGGCACTGGAACAAGAGGATCTTTCCTCAACCATTTAAACTTCTGTAATCATTCTAATGCCTAATTTATGCTCTGTAAAGGTGTACTTAGAGGACACCTTTATTTGTGGTCAAAGCCTGGGGCATCCCAAGTAGTGTGTGGAATCCTGGCACCGCAAAGTTTCCTGCATGGCCTTGGTGAAATGTCACATTATGGTTCAGCCCCCTACTCCTGAAAATGAGCTTAATAACATCATTTACTCTCTCCATTGCGCCGTTCAAATTATTCATGAATTTTTCAGGGTAAGAAAACGTCTGCCATATGGCAGCAAGTACCAAAGAGCCCTGTCTTTAACTGCAGGCTCTGGGCCTTTCTAAGGCACAGATAACTCTGACTTAGAATAGCTGTTTTGGGGCAGGGATAATTGTTCTGCCACAGTGAATTACCAGGAGTGGAGACAACCGGTCCAAAAATGCAGATGAATGAAAAGCCATTTTTTGGTGCATTCGAGAAGATGTTGTTTGAAAAAGCCATTTTTAGAGGTCTGCTGGATGCTGGGGCCGAAACCAAAAGAAAAAGTTTCTAAAATAGGTGATAGCCTGGTGGCTGAGGTGTTTCTCTGTAATGGTGGAAAACAACAGAGGGAGGCCTGAGTCTGGATTACCCATTCCCTAAGTAACTGGTCCAACAAGCACCAGATCATTTTTCCAGCACCCTTTCGCCTTTTTCAGTGAAAAAATCCAAGCCATCTTGATTCTGTACTGCTAAAGAAAGGAATACTTTCTGAAACTTTAGGACTTTGGCAGGACAGGGACAGAGAGAACATCTCGTCTCCTCTCCTAATTACAACAACTCCCTAACACAATCCAAGCTGAAAATCCCTTGTGTTTGTGCCTGGCTGGAAATATCACAGGTATGAAAAAATTTCATGTAATTATGTGATTTGGGGCACTTCTCAGACTTTTGCTCTTTTCTCTTAATTGTCAGGTTCTGTTCAAATACATGAAGTCTGTAGCTCTTTCCTTTGTGTGAATAGCTTTCTCAATCCCTATACAACTTAATATTCTGTTGCCCTATTAAGCTAGCCATGCAGAAAACGGTTTCTAGCCAAATAATAGGAATAGCAAACGTATGAACTCTATACCTCAATGAGGTGTAAACTTCAAAGCCTTGTTATTTGGGAGTTGGGGCTATTTAAATGCTGACATTATTAGGCAAGGAAGTCTAAGAAACAAGCACTCAGTGGGAGTCAAAGATCTTTTTAAAAAGCATTTTCTTTATGCTCATCACACCCCAATTCATTTAGGATGGGCTCCTGTTCTATGCCTACACGTTTCCTAATTAAGACTTCTTTCCTTGCCACAATGTTTAGGTTGGAAGGAATCTGAGGCTCTCCGTGTACCCCCTTCATGATTGGCATATTTTTTTCTTTCCCCTCTCCCATCTCCCTGGCTGTAATTACATTACAGTGGCTTATCTCTCCATCAAAGGATGGGTAAGTGGTCCCTTTATAAACCTGCTCGGAGCAGCTGTTGGCCAGTCAGGGAACACTGAGGCCTGACCAGAGCTACACTTTCCCCAAAGGGCTTATCTATATTGTGCCGCATTGAATGCGATGTGAATCGGTGTAGACAGGAACAAATAGCATTCAGCACATGTCAGCTAAGTGCAGTTTTAGCCTGGCCTCATGAGTGTTTAATCACGATTGGCTGACATGCACAGTTTATTGTGGTCCTCACCAGCCAACATATTGTGACCAGCATTACGTCAATTACCCAGTTACCCAAAACTGCACTCAGACGTGATTAAATCCTTCCATTTGTATGGCTTTGTGAAGACTCGGCAACACAAGTTTGGCTCTTTGGGACCTGGGCAGCCAAGGATCACGTCTAGGTTTGGGCCTGACTCTTGTCACAGAATGATGCAAAGCCTCTGGACTACCCACTCAGTGCCAGCCAGGCACGGCTGCAACACGTGCAGGGATCTCAGCCTGGCTGCAAATTCGGTCTAAATGCTCAAAGCAGTGAGGTCAGAGCACCACAGGCTTCAGATGGCAAAGAGGCAAGTAAATGCTCCCTAGTTTCAGGCAGAGAATACCATTTGTGTCTTACCCAAAGCCCAAGGTGTTGCAGCTTTCCTGCTGCAGAAGCCATTTAGCTCTGCAATGCCACATCTGACTGCAGCTTGGGACAGCCCAAGGAGGATGGTGCTGACTGAGGCACTGCCAGAAACTGTCTCAGTCCTGCTGGGAGAAAAAGTGGGATTTTTGTTCTAAATATTATGAAATAATACTCCTTTATTCCTCAGATTCTTGCATTGCTAGCATTTAAATCAGTTCTGTGCAGATGCACTGAATGAGCCCCATATTTGCAGCAGCAGCTCCACACAGACTCCTTCTCAGGTCTCATTGGAGCTGCTCACTCATGTGCACAAGATCAGCTTCGTGTTTGTCCCATTCAAGCCTATTTCCAGCTTCAGTTCCAAAAGCAGTACACCCTTGGCAAAACACTTGGCTGATACTAATGGACTCAGAATTTTCTGTATACTCAGCATCCTTGTATAACTCCATATCCACATCCAACTCATCAACAATCACCTTTTTAAAACAAAACAAAACAAAACAAAACAAAACAAAACAAAACACAACTTCTTTGAATTTTTTCTAGAAATCATGCAGATACATGGCACCAGATGAATGGCAGAAATCAAAATATATGTTTTTCTGGCTCGAATCACTTGCAGGGATTTCACAGAGGCATAGAAGGCATTCCATATCTTTTCAGCTGGAGTCCCCATTCTACTACTGCATCCAACAAAGACACAACCAATTTATGTAATATCCTTTTTTTTTTTTCCTTCCAGAAAGGAAAATGTCCTATGGGCCCTTCTGCTGAGCTTGCATGTTGTGGGGTCGATGGAAGATCACGTCTCCTAACGGTGCCTGCTCCTCCTGGTGCAAAGACACAAGGTTTGGGAACAAAAGGCATTATTCAGCTCCTAGGAGCAGAACACTGGCAGCTATGTTTTATGGACTATTTGAAGCCTGAGATTTTTAGGGGTCAGCAGCCTCCCCAACCCCTGTGCTCATTTTGCTGGCACCCCTTGGGCAGGACAGCTACAACAAGAACAGTCTTTCTGAAACCTGGGGATCCTCAGGCTCCCAAAACTGGCAGCTACTGTGTGCAGGGAAATTCTGAGTCGTGTGCAGTTGAGGCCACATCTGGTGTGAAATGTATTTACCGTAAGCACCCCGACTGCACTGAGGCAATGTTTAAAGGTACAACATTTTCAACTAAAACACCATCAATCAGTCATCTGCTCTCTACATTTTTTTTCCTTCCTAACACAGCAGATTGCTGAGATACTCATGCATAATTCTTCTCTCCTAATCTTCTTCTTCCTCCCAGCCTGAATCTGAGGAGCAGGAAAGTATGACATGCAATCCCAGAAATATTTGTTATATTTGGATGTCTGGCTGTAGCTCCCAGTTGTGGTATCACTGGATGATTTCAGGCAAGGAGAAGCAAGATTTGCTCACCAAAGTTAAAGTCTGGCACCAATTCTGCTTTTGCTTATTTTGGTATAAGGCAGGAATTTCTCCTCTTTAGTCAGTAGAGTTGCACTGTGAGGGTAAATTAGAGGGGAGGCAACTCAGCATGTAATAAACAGGAGGGAGAAAAGAGAACCCTGCTGGAGGCGAATATGAATTGGGTAATTTGAGAAAAATAAAATAACCTAAAGGGATAAACTGAAGCTACTTCTCTAAAAAAAACCAAACCAAACCAAACAAAAAACCCCATCTCACTAAAACTGCCCTTACTCGGTCTAGGACTATGAATTTTGAAACCTGATGAATTCTGCAAACTTTTGAATCACCATGTAAAGAGTCTAACAAGATTTTCTGCCAGTGTGCTTAACAACTTCATCCACCTCTGTCATTGCCATTCCTGATGTGCCTGATCCCTAGAAATTGTGCATGGATAAGGTGCCAGTTTTACCAGGAGTTTTGGCGAGTAGACGTTAGGAAAAGAGCCATGAGATGAACTGAAAAGTACAAATCAGAAAAGTGTTCTATCAACCTAACAAGGAGGTTAGGGGAAAACAAGTGTGGGAAACAGAAGAAGCAATAGTCAGATCATCAACCTAACTGCCATAGGTATTCCTGGAATTGGAAGTGAAACAACACTAGGCTAAAAAGACAAGCCTGCATTTCAATTACTAAGTATTAGGTCCTGCCTCCTCATCTTAGTACTGACAGGTGGTATATTTTATCAATTATATTATATTATATTATATTATATTATATTATATTATATTAATTATATTCTGTCACAGGCTGCCTCTTTCAGATCAGGGTAATGCTCATGTTATTACTTTAGGCATTGTCAATTTCTCAACACTTCTAGCAGAAATGCTAAAATCACTAAAATACATTGCTCCTAAATATTTCTGACAGGAGATAAAAGCTCTGTAGTTTGTGCTACAAAGTAGGTAGCAAAGGTGAGCACAAAGTGTCATCACATGAAGGATTTCTGGACTTATAAACGGTGGTTTGATTATTCCCATTTTATAGAGGAGTCACTGAGGCAAAGAGAGTGGTTTTGCCCTATGACTGTGAAAGGGGGCTCCAAGAAAGTCCTTGTTAAGCACACTGCCCTTGAAACTCTGCATTAGCTCAGACTTCCTCCCAAAAGGTGGAGGTGTTTAAGCAGCCAGTTGGGGTCTGACTGCACTCTCTGAGCTGTGTTTTGAAACACAGCTGCCCCTGCAGCCAGAGCACACCAGCTCCCTGTGCCACCATGAACACATTGACACCACTATGCTTATTTGCTCCAGGGCTGATTTTAGTAAGGAGTACCTTTTCATAGTTACAATTGCACCCAAACTGTGAGCTGTGGTAGCCAGGCTCACTGGGAGAATCAAATCAGTGGGAAAAAAAAAAAAAAATGAAGGATAATGCTTGGCCTTAGTTTTAGGGGTTGTCTCATCCTGATCTTAACTGATTTTTTCCCCCTGCAGAGTCCCATCCCCAACAGTGCCTCCTGTCATCAAGGGCTGTGCTGAGCTGCACTATCAGCAATCCTCCAACCCTTACAAAGGAAAAAGAGAACATGACTTAGCTGAAATAAAAGACCTTGGCCAGATTGCTTTGTTGGATAAAGCACCTTTGTTGTAAGAATGTGGGAAAGGAGAGTCCAACCACAGCTCATCCAGATTCCTTAGACACACACACGCCCAGTGATATGCATTTGTGAATATTTTCCACATTTATGTTCGCTAACCAAACTAACCAGTTTTTACTTGTTTAACTACTGCCGAAGAAAGAGGAGCTGTCAGTCTTTTAAGAGTTATGCCAAAGCACAGGGTGGGTTCTCTCTGATTCATATGCTGCATGGCTACAGAAACCAAGACCCAGCAGCAGGAATGCCAATCAGTTTAAAAAGCAGCAGTCCAGCTCTATGGTGTATTTTTTAATCTAACTCCCTCATTAAATTAATGTTATTCCTAACTTTCCCAGCAATTTAGCAGCGTATCAGCCATTTTATCAAAACACAAGGAAACAGGAAGACCTTTGGGGGGTAAAAGTATGGGACCTAACAGAGTGTGCTATGCTAATGAAGTTTTATTCCCCTTTTCTGCCAAGTCAATGAAAGTCATCCCAGCTCTGACTCTCTCTTTAGCTTCATTGGTACTCAACGTTACCACAGGAAGTAGATTAAATAAAAACATACAATAATTTTTTTACAAAAGTGGAAAAAGATCTCTTGTGCTTTGCACCCAGAAAGACATGGAGGTGACCTATATGATTTCTGAAAATTACCACCACCATTAAAAACCCAAATTCCTCATAGTCCAGAAAACTTTTGTGAAACTTGGCAGATGTTGGTCTTTCCATTCCCAGTGAAGATATAAGTTGATGCAAGTGTAAGTGCCAGCTACCTCCTCTATATATCCAAATACTAGACCTAAACCTCACAGGAAGAGGAGGGAGATGATATACAACAGGAAAGAAAATTTGGGGTAATATTCCATGGACAATCGAGTGGGCTAGAATCAGGATGGAGAATGTCCCCTAAAATAAAGCCCCGTGAGGATATTACCATAATGACATCTGCACCTGGCTTTGTAAGGATTTACCCCAGCTTATAAGGAGACACAAAGGGAAGCAGACACTTCAGGATGCACAGTTCAGCCTTGAGGTGAATTTGTAGGGTGATCCTGAGCCCTTCCAGAGGCCTGAAATTTCTGCCCATCTATATTGTTGCCATGCTTCTTGTCTCTTATTAAACTCTTGTCTGTTATTAAACTACAGGATTTGACCTCCTGCTGTCTTGGGTTATGGAATCAAAAATGTGCATTCTATTTAATTTGTTGAAA
>VWYO01012540.1:280824-295819 GCA_013400275.1 Rhadina sibilatrix | reverse complement strand
CTCAGGGTTTCTAGGATTTTTGTTCGTTTGCTTGCTTGTTTTTTGTAGTACTATATTTGTACTACTATATTTGTACTTTTTAAAATATTCCTAGTAAAGAACTGTTATTCTTATTCCCATATCTTTGCCTGAAAGCCCTTAATTGCAAAATTATAATAATTTGGAGGGGGTGAGGGGTTTACATTCTCCATTCCAAGGGAAACTCCAGCTTTCCCTGGTGGATACCAAACCAAGACACCTGCTCAGTCTTTTTATCTGCCAAGAGCAATATTCACCTTTCTTTCAGAAAAGGATTTTAGAATTAGAGAGATGAGAATGCTGCCTCTCACCATGGAAAAACCCCAGACTCATGCACAAAAAAAGGTCAAAGTTTTGATGTAGGATGGCCAGTACTCCATGCACTGTGGAATGAAGGGACTGTGGACAGGAAAAGATAGACACGTCTCCTGGGACCTACAAAAATAGCTGTCTAAACCTGGAGACTTCACATCTAGAACCACACATATGATACCCCTTTATAAGCCCTCCTGCAATTTACTCGTCACAGTATCCAAGACGGGTAAATTAACTTAATTACAACCATCACACACTTGAGAAAACTGGGACACAGCAAAGAAGCAGCTCATTGTCACCAGTGGCCCTACAGCCCAGACCTTTCTGATGGGTAAATCACTTGCTAGAAAATACCAAATCAAGTTTCAGTTTCCTAACATAGGATTTAACCAACACACTGAGATTATCCAAGTGTCCCTGAGGTTATTCAGAGGTAAACCAGGGTTTGTTTTATTTGTTTTGAGTGAAACTACACTGCTGAAACGGTGTTGAAGAGAGAAGGGTTCAGTTCTACGAGTCTTGTGCCTTGCAAGTTCAAGTAGCCCGTCTAGACAGTGTGTTTTATGCTGTGCTGACATGTATACAGAGGAGCAGTTGAAGCAAGAAGCCTCATATCCATGATTTGAGCAGGAACAAGAAGGATACTGTTTGGGTATGTTTTTTATATCCTCAGACACCCTGGTGGTGCCGGTACAAGCTTCCCAGGGCCATGTTCTAAATGCAGTTGTGCCCAAATGAAAAGTGACTCCCCTGGACTCAATTATTCCAGGTGTTCCCTTTCAATGTCCAATTAGAGACCAAATGATGTTGTCCCAGTTGTGTTCACAGCCAGTAAGTGCCTGTGTCTGGCACAATGTGATTCATTGCTACGGTAAATGCAGTTTTTGGGGGCTGTGTTACTCTCTGTTCAGGAGACAAGTGGTAAATTCATGGTCAGGGAAGATACAGCAACAGGTGAAGGCACAGACAAACCAACATGAGAGAAGCAAAATGAGTTTTGAAAGTGACTTTTGCTTAATAACAGCTCCAACCCAACAGAAAAACTGCACTGTCAGTGGTCAAAGAAGCGAATAGGGAAAATTTTCATCATCAGAAAGGTTGTCCCAGAGAAAACTGCTGTCTAGGAAACTGCAAAGGAGAATCCAGTCCTTTTTCTGCTCTGAGTATATCAGGGTTTGAGGACTGATATATCTGAGGTTTGTGCAAGGCTTGAAACAATTTCCAATGCTAAATGTTGACAAGGCTTTCAGATAGTCCTGGGATGTTGGGATGTAAAGACCGAACGAGATCCGTTTATACAAGCAAAATGGATATTTAAATAGAAAGCAGCCACCATCAAATATGATTTTAAAAATGCTGTTTTGGTTAATGCAACATACTGTACTTCTGCCAACAAAGGCAGTTTCTGATCAGGACATGCCGTGCTTTCCTCTGGAGATTTTGCAGGCAGGGTGGTCTTCCATGAGGGAGGGGAAAGGGCTTAGTTAACATTACACATCCTTCATACATGGAGGCTGGTAAGGCATTGCAGCTGTGCAGTTTGTCACCAAAAACCAAGCTGAAAGGAGTTTAAGTGCAGGAGACTGACGGGAATATGACCGAGTCACTCCCAACACCTTTGATTCTCCCCCTTTAAAATAAAGGGACTTCTGCATTTTGTGCAGCCTTGGTCTTTAGAGAGAATGGTCAGATGGTAAAGGCAGGGAGAAAAAAAAGGGATAGTGCAAAAATACCCTAGTAAGTGATTTATTATTTTCCCATAGGCTACAAAAGAAGCCTGCAGTCCCTTTATGTTACAGTAAGTTTGTTTTAATAGGAAAAAACTTTGGCACTGGAAGAAGACTACACTTTGTGCCACAGAAATCTAAATCCATTCTGGAGGTAGGAGCTGCTCTAAAGACCTCAGCTTCCCTTGCCTTTACAGATGCCTGTAGAAATCACCTCTGTGCAAAGGAGGGATGTAGCTGGCAAATCAAGTGGATTTCAGTGGGATAACATATTGCTTCCATTTAAGAAAGCATCCTCGACCAGTGCATGTTTAAACCCAGTGAGACCTGAGCACAGGCTTAAAGCTAAACATATGCTGAAGTCTTTTCCTGAAACAGATACATGTGAGGAAACACTGATCAGTTGGAATATGGGATTCATTCTCTGGTTCACCCCCTCCTTTCCTCCTAGAATTTCCAGAGTTTGAAATGTAAAGAACCCATCTATGTTAAGAGGGAGATGTTGGTGTAATTATATGTGTATAGCAGGTACAAAGAACCCGTTTTAATATCATAAACATGATGCTCACCTTCCAGGCTAAACAATGCACTAAGATCACTTGTTTTTCTATTTATGCAGATCTTTAAAAAAATCTGCAAGTTGGAAATTTTGTGTCTCTCTTTGAGAGGCGAAGCAAAGTAATCAAGCCATACTATCTGGCAGGTACTAATTCCAAGAAAATAGATACTACACCAATCATCCCTATCATTAATGTTGTTATTATTATTACTGTTATTGGTGTTTTCCTTCCTGTGCAAAGCAAGCATCTGGAACAGGGCATGGATATAAGATTATTATACCATTTGAATCATTCTCCTTTACTTCTGTGATTAAGATTAGAAAGACTTGGGAAGCCTGTTTATCAGATTTCTTGAATTCCAAAAGTTTTAGCTGTAAAAATTCAGCAATGGCAAAAAGGAATCATTTAGGAAAGGATGCCATCATTTTTCCTAGTCTCAGCCAAAGCTTATTCTGAAAGATTTTCCACTGAAATAAATGGGATTGTTCACAAAGTCGAGTCTTTCAGCATACATACAAGCGAAAGAATGCGGCACGCAATTTTGAGGCATTTTCCTACTCCCTTATTCCCAAGTTACAATACAAGTCAAGATGGCCACTTCAGTTTTTGGGCTC
Source organism: Rhadina sibilatrix (assembly GCA_013400275.1). Taxonomy (NCBI): domain Eukaryota; kingdom Metazoa; phylum Chordata; class Aves; order Passeriformes; family Phylloscopidae; genus Rhadina; species Rhadina sibilatrix. The sequence goes on along the minus strand of VWYO01012540.1, from coordinate 292,585 downwards.
ACAGCTTGCAGCGCTGCTCCAAAAGCACGTTCCCAGCTGAGATGGGATCACCAGAAAGTGGGATCAGCACATGGCTGAGCACCTCCAAGAGTGCAGTTGGACGCACAGCTCAAGCCATGGCTACTTCCAGTTAGGAGTTTGTGATCCATAACTTTCCTACAGAGATTGTGCCACCATCCTTCTTCCCTTACACTTCCTCAGATTTGCCATGTCTTTTGGCAGAAAGCTGGAAGCTTTAGGGCATGAGTGAAGTGGTTGGGATGGACAGGGAGGGTGACCTGGATCAGCAGCAGCTGAGGAAGCACATCTGCCCACACCCAGAGCCTGGGCAGCAGTGCTGGAAATCTCCTGTGTGGGATCCAGCTGAGGGCATCTTCAAAGCTGCTTTTCCCATATGTCAGCAGCTATGAAGAGGAGGAATACACAGCCCTATTCCAAGCTAGGATGACCCTGTTTAAGGCTGAGGCATCCCTGCAATGTATAGTCACAAATGCACAGAGAGAGTAAGGATTTATAGTTTTTACACAACAGCAGGATCATCAATAGGGTTATAAACCAAATGCTCATCAGTAACACCATGATTTTGCTCATTTAATTCCACCTAATTCAGGTCCTTCATGGCAGTCTTTGAGACATGAAATCCCATTTTCTAGCTCCCATTCACCCCAACATACCAGGCTCATGCCGCAGTGACCTCCACAATCCACACTTGGCTCTTTGCACCTTGGGCTGCTCATTCAAATCTGTCAAGTCATTACTCTGCCAGGTGTATATTCTGCATACAGGACAGAAAAGCCCAAAATCTTTTCACTGCACAAGAGTAACCTGCCTTTGGGCCTTTATCAGGCATATATTTACACCAGATGGCCTACTTAACGCCACAAACCACAAAAATCTGTCTGGAATTTCTTTATAAAACACCCAAATTGCTGGGGCTTGTACCAAGCAATTGGTCCCAAAATTATGAAAGTAAACAATTGCAAAATCTATATTACAAAAATAACACGTGGAAATGCCAGCTTTGGAAGATTAGAGAGATGAGGCACAGCTACAACCTGCTCACCTTGGACAGTCTGGATGAAGCAGTCAAGGACACTCAAATAAAACACATTTCCAGGAGGAAAATTCTCAAACTGCTACAGAAAACACCAAGATTTTGGGTTACTCATCCAAAACATAAGATAGAGGATATGAAGAGATGTTAGTGAAGAAAAGTTGTGCTTGGAAATCCTTGGTATTCTGCAAGCCTCAACCAGGTATTTACAAGAACAGAGGAGGAACTTGAAGGAAGAAGAAAGTAATACTTAACAACAGGTCCTTGTTGTTTTTTTTTCCCCCATAATAGTATTTCAGAAAACTAAATTTAGTACACAGTTTCTGCAATAAAATTTTCCCCTCCGAGTTGTATATTGAAAAGAACAAAAGAACTGAGAGATCTGACTCTCCAACTTTCTGAGACTACTGTCATTAATAAATGAAGTAAGTAATTTTGTGATGAAAATCTTTTTTAGAAGAAAAACATCCAAATATTAACATCTCCCTACTTTTTAGTAGGAATGGGTAATGTTAAATTTCTTCTGTGCTAACTGCTCTGAAATACCTATGTAAATTGATAAAACCAACCCAAAGTGATCTGATTTGGTTCCCCTTTTTTTTTTGAGATGGTGGAAATTTTTTTCTTTTTTCCTGACTCATGAAAGACACCAGACAGTGATGTGGATGATGTGGTGAAAGCTCAGAAGAAAAAAAATCTACTTAAGTCAAGGAATAGGGGAAGTGGTCACTCCGCGAGGTCATTTTCCTGTGAGACTCTGTGACAGCTGGAGAAAATTAACCAAAATATCTGCATTCCAGAGAGGTATAAAAAGAAGAAAGAAAGGGAGGGGAGGGGTCAAATGTCCTGTGGAAACCTGTAGGAATGGCAGTGGCATTTTCTGTATGGGCTTGCTCAATCTGGTTTCCTGACAAAATTCTACAAAAAGAGGAGGAGATTTTTAAAGTCTCAGAGGGTAGTCAGGCAGCCAGCTCCCTTAAAAGTCAGCAGGACATTCATTAAACTTGAACAGATTAGCTGCATTGGATCTTTTCTCTGGTGCTGGCACAGGGACCACACAAATCTTATTCCTAATACTTTATTACCATTTAAAGAGTTACAGATCAGTCACACTTCCAGAGTGGAAGAGCTTGGACGACAGCAATAATACCAAGATAATCAGATGGGTTCTTTGGTTTCCGTGTTTATGTTTCAAGGAAGCAGCCAGTGAATGCCAAATTTGTTTCTACACCATTTTTGAATCCCCAGCATTGCTTTTGTTTCGCCATAAAGTAAAACCAAAAGTTTTCAAACTTTTAAAAAATTGATTTGTATTCTTTTAAAAAATCCCATAGGTTTTCATGTCATATTTCTCCCAGGTCAGAACCAAAACGGAGCTTTAAAGCCTGAATCCTGTCAAAATTAGTGAGTTTTTGTGAAACATTTTGACTCTGTCCAAGTTGAATATTAATTGAAACCATACCTTCCTACCTTCACAGCACTTCCATCCCTGTGGATCCTCTGGTCATTTCAGAATACTCCGCAAAGAAAAAGAACAGAAAACAAGGTCTCTTTGAGGTGAAGCAGCTAGCTGTTGTAATTTCAAGCAATGAAATCAATTCATGCATGAGGGATTCTGAGGTAACAAAACTCTGCCCAAGTCTCTCTGCAGACCCAGGCTCAGGCACCCCCTCAGTGGGAGGAAGACAGACAGGAGGACACGGGTAGGACTCAGGAGATGGCATCCATGACTAGAAGCAAATTAAAGGGACTCAAAAGCAGAATTAAGATTTCATTTTTTTTCCGACTCCCAGGCATTACAGTTGAGGTGAGGATTTTAAAACAACGCAGCTCTCATTTGAGTAACTAAATTTTACAGCCCAGTCTGTATCTGTGACATCCTACTGCAAGACACAGAGCCAGATTTCTCTCCGAAAATTCATCTACCTCTTGAGGGGTTTTTGGGGAAGCTGAACCTTTCCAAAAGCCCTGTGCTAAAATCATAAGCCTTTCTAAAATTGCTGAAAAGAGGCAGAAAGACAAGCAAATGCTACAGAGGACTTTGAGACATCACAACCCATCTGCAAGTGGAGAAGCAGCTACTCCACATCTGCAGCAAGGCTGCTTATTGTGGTGAGATCTGGACATTTCCTGTTCACTGTTGGTTTCACATTCATTACATCCAGGACAAAATAGCATGACTTTTACTTAGCAAAAGCAGAATCTGCAGAGAAAGTTGCAGAAGGATTTCACGTGGTCTCCAAACCCTAGCTCAGCAGCACTGCGTTCTTTCCATTGCAAAACACCACCAAGTGTCTTTTCCTCATGGCTTGACCACTTTGTTTGAAGTCTCTGTCCACAGTTAGCACAATGTCACTGCTCTTCATCTAACCTGATTTTTTTTAGGCAGTGTATCTCTTTTGCGGAGCAAAAAGAAAAGAGTGTCCGATTAGGGAAGACAGATTTGTTTGGTTTTGTTTTCTAAAAATTTATTTTGATTTGCCCATTCTCTCTTTTCCTTTATCCTTCAGATGATAAATAGCTGTGAAGGAAATAAGAGAGCTCCAAAAGGAGAAAAAATAAAAGAATGTGGAAATTTGTGTCACTGCACTTAATGCTAACCTCATGTTGTGTTTGGAATCTGATACAGATATTGTCCAGGTAGCTACAAAGATTTCCCCGACTATTTAGAGAACAGATAATGGTTTAAAATAAGCATTAAATGGTCCAAAATCACACCTAAATCTGAACTTCACCAATTCGAAACTCAGTTAACTCTAAAGCATGTTGAATTAACTTCTTTTTTTAAGGAAGTATTTAATTCTTGCACTTCTTGTTTAATTTTTAAATGGAGCAGAAGCAGAAGTTCAAAATGTCACATTAAGCCTTGTTTTCATAGGATTGTTGCTTGAGCTTTACCTCAGTGAGGTTCAGAAAACTCCAGATAAACTGTTCAGCTTGTTATCTGAACCAAAATGCTGAACATTTGAGGATTACTCCACCCCCTATCTTTACCAGACACCTTTTTTTACCCATTGCTGCCTCTAAGCCATCATAAAACCTCTCCCCACACTGGGGGTTTTCTTGACCTGGTCATGGCTGTGTTTATTCCTGCCATGGAAGTGGAAAGTTTGCCAGAGTAGCTTTCCTGGCTACTTTGACTACTTTTTGCTGTTCATAAGGAAAGAGAAGGGAAGTAGTTAATGAGAACCTTACTGGTACTTGTCATACTTCTCTCTCAGTACTTTTCTGTGGTTAATTTGAATAATTTTTAAAAGGTAAATATTGAAATACATTCATTGACATCCTATTGTCTGTGGTTGTTTACATGTAGAGGACAAATTCTCTCCTCCACTCGAAGCCAAAATAAACAGATCTTGCACAAGCAAGTTCCAAACTCTCCGGGGGTGTTGGATTTATCACCACAGGCTGCAGAGCTGTTTGATGCCTATTCCTGCACCCCAGGTATGCTTTTTTGCAAAGATGCTGTGTTTCCTGGAGAATCTTCAGGCACAATTAGTAGATTAGTAGCTTTCAGCCTTGACTGAAGCAATGTCAATTTAGCAACTTTTTTTTTTTTTTTTTTTTTTTTTTTTTTTTTTTTTTTTTTTTTTTACATTCCTAATTAAAAAAAGAGAAGAAAGACCTGAAAACATTAAAAGAAGATGTTTGGCCTATTTACCTACCTTGACTGTGAGACTGAAAAGCACTGTAAAAGGCTGGGTGATCTGACTTCTTAACCTAATTCAAGAAGCCATTTTCAAATCAGCTAATTTTAATGAGAGGATGAAGTTTGCAAAGGCCCTTCACACCTTTCTACTGAGGTGTGCAGTATCTTCATACCAGACAATTGCAAGTACAAAAAGATATGAAACTCTTTTTTAAAAAGTCACAGAATCATTCACTAACCAGTCTCCTAATTCTTCACTGAATTCTGTTTGAAAATCTACCAAGTCTTTCTCAAACAAAAGTAGTTTGTAAAGAATTAGCTATCAATATATATACCAAATAATAGTGTGCTATTCAAGAAAAACCCAGGACTTTTATGCCTCAAATGATTATATTTATAACCAAATATATCAATCCGAGAACATGAATTTGATAGAAGCATGGAGAGTAATGTTGAAGTCATATTAATCTGTGAATCTCTCTGCAGCAGAGCTGAGACCCAAAATAAATGTACAAATAAATGTACAAATAAATGTTACCAGTGCTTATCATGCAGTGTGATGTTCTGGTATTTGCTTTCAGGTAAGAACACTCCTCATCATAAACTTGTTTCTCCTGGATTATCATTTAAAAAAGAGATAAGAAGATTTTGAATTATTTCCTGCTACTAGGAAGATGAGTAGATGATAACTATTTTTGTTCCATGGATCAATTTCCATTGCTTTGCATACAGGGAAGACTTAAAATGTTACCATTAGCAATTTACACCCACTTGCAGGCCATAAATTACTTTCCAGGTCCAAGGCAGTGGATTGTAAAACTGCTGACTTCATTGCAGAAGAGAAGAAACTGGATGAGACAGAGCAAGTCTTAAATGCCTTCCATAATTAACAAACATGGCAAGACAAGTTATGAAAAACAAAGGCAGACTGGACAGATTTATGCTTTAAGTCTGGTACTTTTGAAGGACTGTCCAACTACAAAAGTCTCTTTTGATCTACATTCATTGAAAGCAGTTAAAATTCAGTCCCACATCTACAGCCACAGGTTTAAAACCAACTCCTAATCTTGCGTCAATCTGTTACTCACTGGTCAGACTGGAATGCCTTCCTTTTGCATCCAGCCTGCAGAGGATACAGGTCTAATGACAGCTGTCTTTAGTTCCAGCTGGAGAGTTTCATGGTTGTGGCCTCAGAATTCCCTGACCTCAGTTCTGAGTAGTATCCACAATGATGATGACCCCAGATCTCCGGCAGCTCACAGCAACAACTACTTGTGGGAGTGACAAGGCCTCTGCAGATGAAGCCAGTTGTTCCTGGTTTGGTTTCTCGGGGTAACAGGAGAACAGGATTCAGCTGGGCTTGAGCCATGGCTTCCTGAGCTGGTCTGAGATGGAGAGAGCAGCATCTCTCTTCTTTTTCTGGGAAGCAGGAGATGGAGCTGCACTGGTCAGCAAAATGAAACCACCATGAACATGTAGGTGGATGCAGCCAGCCTTGTCTTTGACCAGGTAAAGGAAGGGTAAAGGAAGGAATAAGGAATCAAGAAACCACATTTATTCCCAAGGTTGCTCTTAGATTAAAACCTGCAAGGCAAACCTTAAATCCCACCTGACAACAGGACTCCATTCTCACATGACAGGGACGGATCAGAGAGCTGCTTGACCAGATCCACTAAGCTGCACCAACACTGACTGCAGGAGCAACATTCAAGCCCAGCTCTGAATCTTCTCACAAGTCAAGCCACTTTTGTATGTTATAGTCAAGATTCATGAACCCCTACCCTTATAGATCCACCCCCAAAAACACTGAGAGGTAAACAAACTCTGCTTGAATATTTCATTTATCTTATGTATGAGGAGAGCTCTGCTAAAGGGCTTGCACTATTGTACTGTCTTGACTAATAGTCTGTGTGACATGCATAAGGAAGACCAGATATTTGCAAATTTAAGGATTTTTTTTTTTGCCCAAGGACAGCTTGTAAAACCCATTAACATGAATTGTGTCTGAGCTGATGAGGAAAAAAAGAAAACACTGAATCCGGACCTTCAATATTTTATTGGTGTTTCTGAACTTTTATTAGCTGTATTTTCTTCCATAAAATCAATTTAATAAGGGAAGCAGTGTTTTGGTAATGCATCAAAAGGAGTTCTTCTCTTCAAAGGGCATCTTTTTCACTCAATCTCTCCTCTAAAGACAGTGACATTAGTTTTGTAAATTAATAAACAGGCCAGCATCTGAGGACTGCATGAAGCCTCCATCACCCCTTATTGTGCTTTCTCTTCTGACCCCACTTTCCAGTGCAGGGCCCTCATCTCGACAACAATACCCTGAAAGCCTGTGTGGCACTCTGGGATCACACTTGAAAAGGCCTTTGGCTGAGGCTGGCTTTCAAGGAGGGGGGACAATTGGCAAGAGGCCTGTGGCTATTCATGCAGAACAGGCAGTGAAAAATGCCTGAAGTCAGATTCAGGGGTGGGCAATGCCCAAAAAAGAAAGCCCACATAACATGAATGGCTGCTGCTAGGAGACTAAAACCAAAGGCATGCCACTAGCAGGCCTCCATGTGCCGACATCAATGGGTTCATCCTATCCCTATTAGGGGCCTAAAATGATGGAGAAACATGAGAAGGGACCATAAGCAGGAAAGGAAAATAATACCAAAGTACACAACGGTCAATGCTGATATTGTTATACTGAACACTCAAGAGAAGGAAATCATATTTTTTGATGTTCTGCACTTTTCTGCTGACAGGGGTTGCTTGGGGTGCAAAGCCTGATAAGCAAAACGGCCATGGCGCATTTTCTTGGAGGAAGAAAGCCATGCACTTCGGTAATTAGTTATTTCTCATGCCCATAATTAAGCATGATTATAAAAACATATTGGAAAATCCAGGCCTGAGCTAGAATGGCTCCAGACCTGGTGCTGGAGCAGTTTCAGTCCCTTGGCTGTGCACACACAAAGTCCAGTTTGGTTCCAAACCCAGCAGTGCTGGTCAGAGGGGAACAGGAGGTCTACACATTTATTAAAGAAAACAACTATAATGCACCACAAAAGCATTTCAGTGGCATACAAATGACCTAAACCTCAACTGTGCTCAGGGTTAGGAAGGCTGAGAGGTGCTGTCTGCAGTGCCAAAGGCCTCCAGTCCAAAAAAACCAGTCATGAAGAATTTATGTTGCTTTAATTCACCAGGTAGCTCTGTTTTCCCCTCTTTTAAAATACAGCTAACTTCCCATATTTACACCCTTACATTTCACACTGGAAAGCACAGGCTGGTGATCTCTTTTGAAAGGAAGGAGGCTGTGACACCTTCATTAATTTCAGCAGCATTCTGAAAATGACATCCCATTTTCCTCTCATGGGAGGAGCAACCCATCCTCTTCAAAATCTTTTCCACTTCAGTACAGATGAGATGTTGGCTCTTGGCTAGCAGAAACCTTGAAAAAATGAATTACAATGTCTAGTCATGTTTGGACCAATTTCTAGGCATGATCTCAGCTCTTAAAAAAAATGATCATATTATTTAGTTTATGAGTAATAATGTCTGACTAAAAAAGATAGAAAATACAATGTGATACTGTAATCGAGTGATCTATTTCAAGGGGTGATGTTTATTATTTGGTGTGGAAGAAACCTCCCCATCTTGCTTTTTCAACCATATATCCCTGCAATCTGAATTTCCAACCCTTTCTAAGTTTGTTAACAACCTCTTTCCTTCCTGCACTCGGAGGTAATGTGCTACAGCTGCTGAAAGGAAAGTAAGACCCTCACTGTTGCTGTACCCTGCCCTACACAAGGGGTAGGAAGAAAACAGCAGCTCCCAGCCAAAAGTGGGGAGAGCAGTGGGAGTCAGCCTCGGATTTCCCTCATTTGGTTGCTGGTTTGGATGTGTAACTGGGTGGGCAAGTGGTGAGCCTGATGCTGGTCTGGAGGCAATGAAGCCATCTGCTTCCAGTCCTCCAGTGGGAGTCAGGAAAGGGGCTGTGCACGCTGCAGCAACAAAGCTGTCATCTACTGATGCATCAGGGAAAAGCCTCTAGAGCAACAATTCAGTGCTGTTGGTCTGCCATTTGGATCAAAAATTTCTAAGTCCATGATGGAGTACATCTTAGCCCCACTCAGTGTGATCTCAGCACTTGCACGTGTTTCTCTTGCAAATGACTGCTGCCAGCAGAAAATCTGTGCCTGTTTTGTATCTCCTCATGTACTGATGAGCAGCAATGTCTAACTGTCTTAATGTTTGAAAAAGCCTCAAGAACACCAAAAACTTCATAGAGAGAGAGTTTACAGTTTAAATACATACATATATAGGTTTTACACATTGAGCAAATGGACATGAGTAAGGCTACGTGCAGCTACACTGCTACTCTGCCAGGGGAGCACTCTGTCTTGGGTGGCTGTGATTCCTGTGGCCTCTCAAGGTTGAATATTTGGGACTGGGCATTTAATTCATTCAGGGAAGCAAGTAGAGGTGTTAATGATGTGTGGGCAAGCCAAATCCTCTAAATCAAGAAATTGAAAACTCTGTCAGAGTTTTCCCGTATCTTGAGGCCACTGCTTCTCTTCCTCTCTTCTTCATGGATGAGCAAATAATTTTCCCCCCAACAAAAAGAAGACTCCTTACAGGAATTTGTGAAGCACAGAATTTAAAACTTTTGTAAAGCTCAGAATTGTATTTAGGAGATTTACGTTTACTTTTGAATGCAAAGCATCATGTGAAATAAAAGAGTCAAGACCTCTAAGATCTGGTCTTGCCTCCCTAAGTGAACAGTTTATCTGCATTTCCAGGGCTGTAAATTTAAAAACCCTGTCCATATCTCATGATGGGCTATTACAGAGGTTTGAACTTCATGTAGACAAATATTTATATATATATATATATCTGTGTGTGTGTGTGTATGTATCCTCATCAATCCTATGGCAGGACAAACTAACTCTCTAGATATTCTAGATATGTCTTTCTCTCTCCAGGAATTAAAGTTGTATTAGGTACCCTCAGTAAGCTCCTAACATTCTCTAGACAAAAACGCTAGGCTGAATCTCTTTCACTCCAAATAGCAGGAATTTTACTCTCTAGGGTTTCAGTTTAGCTTGCATAGCCCTTTGAATATCCTTACCAGTTGAAAGGGCATTTTCACAATTTCCCTTATCTATTTATATTGGCACAGACAAAGTAATATATTCAGCACACATCAGATTTGACCAGAAAATATACTTGAATGTTTCAGGTTTTCCAGGATTCTTCAATGGATTTTGGATATAACTTGTGTCAATTGAAGGAGGGCCTTCCTAGCTTTGGTAGCTGAGAAAACAACTTTCCAAAGCCTGAAGAAATATATCTTTTTAAAATTTGTGAGATCTGAAAGGAGAAGGGTGGGTGGTCTGAGCCCTTCAGAAGGTCTCTGATCCTCTGACCCATTAGACCATTAGTTCACCTAACCTAACCAATGGCTATTCGAGTCTAAGGGTACAAAGAAAGGTGGCAATAAAAATAAATTACTAAACAAAAGGAATAAAAATAAGCAGTTCAAGAGGTTTTTTGGTTTTTTTTATCTCCTGTGAAATCTGAAAAGTGTATAGGTTGTTCCATTCTGTCTGAATGTCTACTCGCTCAAGATGCCTACTTGATCTTGCAAGAAAAAGTAAGATTAAACTACCATGGGTACCCAGCTACAGAAACAGGGTATGTTACTGACATTGGAAGTCTGTGTTGTGTGTATGTCCTTTACCCAACTCATCTGTTGGATGTTTAGCCACTGCTTTCTGCTCAGACCAAGGGGTTCTGCATACCAAAGCAGCAAATCCTACTTAATAATCATTTAACTGCTAACACCAAGACTGTTGGAGACAGCAAAAATGACCCCTGGTCTACAGGAGCTGCCCCTGGATATGTCTCCCAGCTCCAGCTTCCCAAAGAGCAAACTTTAGCTCTCAGAGTTTTGGCCAAGGGTCTCTAAAAAGTTAGAATCTCATGTAACTTGTTGTTTCGTTGTCATTGAAAACATTAAGGAAAAGCCATATATTGCACTGAGTCTTACTTATCATCAGGTTTAGCCCCCTCTGATGTTTTTTCTTCCTTTCTTCTTATTCCAAAGAGCACTCTCTAAACATATCAGCAACCAGAGCCAAACAGCATGTGGGAAATGGGAATATCCTCCTAATACAAAAACCATCAGGCAGCACTTGCTCTCTATTTGAAAACCAGAAATCAAATGATTTTTCAGTGAAATAGCAAACATCCACAGAGAAATCTTTCCTGGGGTTTTCAGGCTGGGGAAAGACTCCCAGGTCTGATTATAATTAAAGCATAGCTGCTAAAGAAAAAAAATATCATGGCTGAAGCATTGGACTAGAGATTCTGCCCATGTTTTCAGACCTCCTTCATGCTCTTGGGTAGCTTTCTTCATCTCTCTGCTAATCCCTCCATGCTTCTGTGCAGAATGGATATCATAATTGTCTTTGTTTGCCTTTTAAGCATTCAGTGAGGGAACATGTCTTGTGTTTGTAAAGCACTTTGCACAAGAAACTACAAAAACTCACACCCTGAGTATAGCACATTCTCACCAACACCGATTTCCCCCAGTCTCAATTTCTCTTTTTCAGTCATTTGGTGGCATTTTGCCCGTTGCTAGATAAGGGGCTGATCCCTGGAAGGGTTGGTGTGAGAAGCTGAATTAACACCCTTCGTGCCCATGAACAGGGAGCCTTCTGCAGTGTCTCTACACAGATGGCACAACAGACAGAGCCCTGTGTGTACCACTGGCTCAGCCACAGAAAAGATGCAGTAGAAACACCCCCAAGGATGGTGTTGGCTCTGGTGATGCCAGCAGTGGGCTGCATTTCACCTACTGTGGCACTAAGAACATTTCTGAATTGCCTGCATCTTTAATTTATAGCCACGGCCACACAGCAGCCTTATTTAGAAGATGGAGACATAAAATTTGAACCTCCAGCTCTTCTCTGCTCCCCTTTGGATTCAGCATGGATCCAAGCACCACAGCATGTTTTCCTGAGTGAGTGTAGCCATAGGACTCACCACATTTCCTAGGTTGTCTG
>VWYO01012540.1:252281-270469 GCA_013400275.1 Rhadina sibilatrix | reverse complement strand
TTCTTTTTTTATTTTGTTTTAAAAAAAAAAAAAAAAAAAAAAAAAAAAAAAAAAAAAAACAACAACAACAAAAACCAAAAAACCCCCAAAACAGCCATAACTAGAATGGAGCCTAAGTGCTTGTTGATTTTTTAATGTAGGAATAGATCTTTCAAGAATGATTAGGTCCTGAGCAAAGCAAAGTCTGCAGACACTTTCTTCTTTTTCTAGCATGATTTTTTTTTTCCCCTAAAATTTTAACAGCTTGGAAAAACTTGGAAAATAGGAAACCTCTATGTAGAAGATTTAAACCAAATCAGAATCTAACATCTCTTGCCCCTTCATTCACCTTGCATTTTTGTTTTCACAAGGCCATACAATTTTGGTTTTCCAAATGTACAAAACAAGCAACTTTGTCAAATTCGACCAGGCAGCTCCTTTTGTGGCGTGACTGATTCCCAAGAGGGCTTCCTTTTAGCCTTGGAAAATGGCAAGCCACTTCCTCCACCACCATCAGCCTCCACCAGGTAGGATTTTGGCCTGAACTTGCTTCCCACCACCATCAGCAGGTTATTTTTTTTCCTGAGACAAACTGGCCCAGCAGTTTAACTCAACATCACGACATTTGCAAAGTTGGAATTATTTTCAGAGGAGCAGATCTAGGATAGAAAGTAGGTAGAGGAGAATGAAGAGGTGAAAGGGTTGGGTAGGGAAGGCAAACGGGAGGATGTGAAAGAATTTTATGCAGTTGATACAGGGCTCCCAGCAGCGAGAATAAATGGGAGATGAGTCTGGTTAACAGATTTTTGCACCAAAAGAATCAATTTACACAGAATAAATTTATTGAATTCTCCAATAATAAATTGGAACAGCACAGGTAAGGAATATCTGAATAAATACGTGTTTCTTAAGAAATTTCAACCTGTACATTCCTCTATTCCTTAACTCTGAATTCTCATCAGCCTCATCCTGTCTTCACATTTGCCATTTCAAAGTTACAATGGGTTCAAACTAATGTCCTGCCCTGCTAGAGTGCTAAATATCCAACTGCAGCAAGCAAAGATTTCTCTGGCTGAGACTTAAAACCAAGGCAGGTACATGAATGTCTCAGCCACAGCTCTGGTTCACAGCCAGCCAGCTGTTTCAACTGACAGAGAATCAAGCCATCATTTCCCAAACCACAGACATACTACATCTTATTCAGAGTGAAATAAGAGACGTGTTTCCTTTTGACAGTTTGGGCAACAGGTGGGGAAAATTACAGTGTCACACTAAGTGTTTTCTTTTGGGCTGTTACACAGTGTCTGTGTTCTTGCAGCTTTTGTGACCACTATCAACATGTAATTTATTAACCATGAAGAACACAAGCTTTACGTGCAAAAACAGAAGCCTTGACTCTCATTGTGTGGAGCAATTGCATGTGCTATCTTAGTAACAATTCCAGATTTTACCCACTTTCCATTTTCCAGTTCCTGGGGCACTTTGGAGATGAAAGACTGAAAACCACTGCAGAGTCTATATGATGGAGAGTATCATGGCCTGGCTTAAAGCAGGTAGGCAGCAAACTGCACCCTGCTGACAGAAGAATATCTGTGTGCAACTGGCATGAATGTCTGTCTTGTTGCAAAGTTTACTTCCTTTCTGTAAAAAAAAACAAAAACAAAAACCAAAAAAACCCAACATATTTATCTCAAAAACCTGCAGCCTGAAGAAAACACCAGAAACCACAAAACTTACTAGATATGGGCCAGGCAATACAGAGTGAGAATCTAGCCAACAAAATTATTCACTTGATCAAGCATTTGCTCATTATTAAAATTATGCTGTCTCACTGCTACTGCTCCCGTTCATTCTTTTCTCATCAAAATGTCACAGTGTATTCCCACAAGAAAAAATAAAGCGTGCAAGTACGATGTAAAACATCGCTGCTGCACCCAAAACAACCCTTAATTTCAAGATTTTGATCTTTCTTCCTACTACACGGATTTTGCTCATCTTCCCAGTGCTCAGCCTGTGCCCTTTTCCCCTGCCTGCTCCAAGTCTCAATCCTCACCCTTAATTGCTTGGTGCTAAAAAGCCCACTCAGTGCCTTGCAGAAGGTGTGTTTGGTAGGCTGCCAGGTCAGCTCTTTACACTGCAGAGACCTTGGGGTTGGGGCCATATCTCCGTTTATGTTCGTGAATAATCCAACACATGTACAGCACTCCAGGTCTGATCCCGTATATCATAACATCACTGATGTGGGACCAGATGCTATATGAACAAATGGGAATCTGTTGCATTCATGTAGTGCCTTGTTTTTTTTTTTTTTTTTTTTTTTTTTTTTTTTTTTTTTTTTTTTTTTTTTTTTTTTTTTCCAAGGAACTCAAAGCACTTTACAATCTTTAAGCCTCACCACATGGCTGTGGGGTACAGCAGGGTAAGTAGGCCCGTAGCATTCTTTACAGAGCCAAGTACATTTATTCAAATGTAGCTGAATAATAATAATGCAACCATGACCTCCCATGACACTTACGTTCCTGGGGAACAATGAAACTGTCAGCCACAAGGGTGAGACTCATGAGTCTGGGTGACAAAACTTTTTCGGCAGCTGGCCCACGGCTGCAGGCCTCACTTCCGTAATAGATTAGGATGACCACGAGCTCGGCCGCCTCCCATGCAAAATGCAAAACTTTGCTTCTTCACACTCATTTTCCCACCCCGTCAACAAATACCAAAACAACCTTGGTGGAAAACAAGGACCCCGCTATAGGGTTTTGTGAGTCATGCTACAGATTCTAATAGACAATTACGTCTCCACTAATAGGTCTGCGTGCTTCAGGAATGACCCCACCTCAATAATTTAGTTCTTTCGTGGCTTCTGGAATTCACCGATTGATTTAAATGAAGCATGATTATGTCCTTGAATTTGCTTTCACAGAATTACCTCTGCAGGGGTGAAGTGGTGACGAAGAAAGAAATTAACCTCAATTTCATCGAAATAGGGTTTTCTACACTGCTGTGTACCTGTGTATACTGAAAAGTATCACACTTTTTTCCAATTCAGTAATTTGTTTCCTATCCAATTATGAAAGTAGAAGAGATATTTAACAAAGGCCATTCTCTTCAGAAAAATGAAAATGAATGAAAACCAATCTGCAGGGAATATTTGGAAGATCTCAGATTCCTCTTCTGGGGGTAGAATGAACTTTGGAAATCTAGGAGTCAGAGGCACAACCATCTACTTAAAAAAAAAAATAAATCTATGTACTATTGATTAACCTTGGCACTTCAGACAGCAGTGTCACCTCATGCATTGGAATGGCGTGCCACCACAAGACAAAATTCAAACTGGCCACTTCTCAGAGATGGCTGCTAAAATGAAAATTGCATTTAATGTAGCGATGCCGGCGCAATGTGCGGCACTTCGCTTTTCAACTGCTTTACTGTCCTCCAGAAACAACCCAGAGTGTTAAACTGAGCAGAAAGTGTTACTTTGAATCACACAAACCTCTTTGTCACCCACTCTGGTTTCGCTAAGATGCCATTTTCCCCCCTTGTTTCTCAGCCTCCTTCCTCTTTAGCGGGCGCTCCTCCATCCCCTTATGTTCCCCCTGTGCACAGAGTGAGGCTGGAGTTGCCACAGTCTCCTTAATGTCTAATCCTTTAACACTGGGAGAGCATTGTATTGCAGCCCTAATGCAAGGATGAATTCTGGAATGTGGAGCCTGGAGAGAGGCTTATAGAATAAGAAAGAAAGAAAAAGGGAAGAGGAAAAAGGAATTGAGAAGAGAAAGAAGTCAAAACCACACATGGGACAGAAGGAAAAAAAGGGGATTAGGTGACAATATCCGACTGCACTGAAGGGTCAGGAGAATTAAGCTTCAGAGCAGCTTGCTCAATGTGTGCTGGGATAAAAAGAGTCTGATATGAATGGAGGTGGTTCAAGTGCAGGCACATTGTGGAATGCAATAGGAGTCTGCTAGGGAACATTTAAGAGAGTTGTGCACCACTTTCATGTAGCAAATAATATATATTGTTTGCTGGGCAAAGATCTGAGCCTCCCTGTCACTTTTACAAGGTTGTTACAGAGGAACGAGAAATATAAGAATGGAATGAAATGGAATAGCATTACGCTAAATGAAATTATAAATCAAATAATCTGAGCATGTGCTCCTAAGATTTATTATTGAAAGTGATGTTTATATTGAATATAAACTTAAAGCAATAGATCCCTGTCCAAAGAAAATCGGGGCATTTGGCATCAATGGAGTTAGAGCTGCTTTTAACAAATACTTCAGAGCCTGATTTTTAATACTTAGTTGTACTGCATGTGCAGCTGAGTGCATAATCTTTTCATCAGGCCAGCTTTGTGATTTTTCCAATCAATGTAGGTGCCGCATCTTGAAGGACACTGACCCATTATGATTTTCATATATGCTGGGAGTTCTACACAGCTCAAGAGTTTAACTGAAAAAATTACAGATACTTTAAATTCCCATGCAGTTTATTTTCAATTTCCTATTCACTTCTTGCAGACAAAAAAACTTGCAGACAGCCTCAAAGTGACAGTATGGTTACTTTATGGAAACCAGCTCTCTACATCTTTTTACAAGACAGGCACTGGGAGTTAACATAGCTGGAATCTGAGAAAATGCTCTCTGTCCTTCTGACACGCTTTTTTTTGCCCCAACATAGCTTCCTAATATAAGATAAAATAATAGCCTCGTTTCAATCTGGCATGACTACCCGTCTATGAAGCAGAGAGAAAACTGAGAAACATGAGAGGTGGAAGAAACAAGTCATGAATAATAAAAGAAAGTGATTTTTAACTATGTAAAGAGAATTCATTCAAGTCAACCATCTGGCACAGGGCACATCCTGCAGAGAGAGCAGCCATGGAAAAATTACAAAGTCAGTTCAGTTAATATTTCCCAAGAAGACACCACAGGAGACAAAGCTGGACTAGTGTGCCACATCCTAGTGACTGATACTAAAACTATTTTGATATTGGTTATAAAACACACCAATCCTTAGAGTCTGGTTCAGACAGATCCAAAGAACTCAGGTGTTTATAAAAAACCCCAAAATACCATTTGCTTATTTGTAATATGATTGCCTTTCCTCTGCAGCAGAGACCTTTGGTAAAGCTGAAGGTGGCTGTGTATGTGACTTACATGCACTTTGCTTTGTTTTTAAAATAGAGCCATAACTCATTGCAAGAAAACATAACTCATTGCAAGAAACCACCAGCCCAACAAAACAAAACAAAGCAGAACAAAACAAAACAAAAGAAAACCCAACCCCAAAACACTTCACTCCTACACAAAAACTTGCTTGGATTGGAGTGAGAAGGACACATTTCCTTCCTCCTCCCCAGTGGTAACACCTATGACCTGACCCAGGACTTGACCTGGAAGCTGAGAAAAGAGGAAAAAGGACAGGGCTTTCAGGGTTCACAACAGCATCTTTAGAAAGATGTATGCCTGTACATGGGCATTTTGGAAGTACAGTGTCATTTGTTCCCTGGGGACACAGATGTGAAAGCAGTGTTGATGTATATTTTCAACTAATACTTTCCTCTGACAGAGGGCAGAAGAATTGTTTCCAGTGAATTCAGTAGCAATATTCTTATCTACTTCAATGAACTGGAGCTTTACTTTAAGGTTCTAAGTATATCACAAGAGTTCACAGCCCTATCAGCAAATCCTCCCCCATCATCCATATCCTTAAAAATACATATATGTCCTTAATTTCCTGCATCCTCTGAGTTATCTGGGTTTGTTGTTTGCCCCTTTTCAGTCCAAGCCAGCTGAGAGCCAGGCCCCAGAGCCTCGAAATCAAAATAACAGCACACATCAAGCAGTCTGCTGTCTGCAGGGTATGTCTGACTAAGCTGGGAGTGAGGCAGGAGCTGGAGAACCCACTGTCTCATGCAAGCAGGCACAGTGGCTGGGCAAGGTCTCTGTGCTGCTATGTAATGTGTTCCCCTGATCCATGTACACACACAGACTATCCTGCCCAAGCTGAGCCAAAACACTCATCTCAAATAATACAAAAAAGCCTCAAGAGAAACAAAGGCATCGTTTTGCATAGTTTTTTTGTTGTTTGTTTGTTTTTTAATTTTCCTCCCAAGCCCCTCCCAAAAAGATAGCTGTCTTAGAGTTGGATTTTTGTATCACACGCTCTTCTACCCACATCTCTTCTCCTGCATCTTTTTTCTTAATAACAAGTAGGGAGAAGAGAGGGAAGGGAAGGAAAAAGCCCTCTTTAAAGGAAAAAACAAACAAACAAAAATCAAGGGCAGTATTACTCACACTCATTCGGAATCATGCTATAGGTAGAGGTTAGGACAGAAGAACAGAAATCACTTTCCTTCCTACCTTTGAGCTTCCTAGATTGGCCTAGCACAAAATGCTAGGCTTTACAGCTCAGGTGGAAGAGGAACTGTTCCTCCAAACATGCCAGAAGCTTCTTCCTCAAAGAGGCTGAGCTGGTCAGCAGAGATGCACCAGGACATGAGGAGACCATGAAGGGATGCAAGAGGTGTAAATCAGTCTCTGCAAGGGCAAGACCTCTAAAAGGAAATGTCTCTCCTCAACAGCCACCTGCTAGCATCTCTTTTCCATCCTGTGTTTCTGGTCCCTGTCTGGAACAAACAATCAAGCCTAAAATAATGTTTATATTTAATGTTTAAATAATGACTTGCCATTGAACTTGACCCAAATGAACCAATGACCCAAATGAAACCTGTAAGTGTTCAAATAAAGTTCATCTAGAATTTTACTCTTGTTTTTGGTAAACCACAATGCTAGCTGGAGCCAAAAGTTGTGTCTCCATGAGAAGACTGATCTTATATTGCTCTTATCAGGAGGGAGACACTATTGGAATCTCAAGACACATCTCATTATTAGCTACCTGAGCCCATTCTGCTGGTGAGAGGCTGCCTGGGCAGTCCAAATAAGTTTTGACAATATTCAGACTGTTGTGTTCTAGTCTGAGCCAGAGAAAAATCACATATAGCCCTTGTAAAAGCATTTTCACCACAAAAGCTGTCCCCCAGCAGAAAAGGCATAATGTAAGTGGCAATGATGTCAAATCATTTTGAGATGTTACAAAACATAACCTGGATTTGTATGTTCTTTCCCCATGTGAATCACAACCCATCCCTCAGAATCAAGCTTGTTTGTCTGAGAAATGGAAGCACTGG
The DNA here is from genome assembly GCA_013400275.1 of Rhadina sibilatrix. Lineage (NCBI taxonomy): Eukaryota > Metazoa > Chordata > Aves > Passeriformes > Phylloscopidae > Rhadina > Rhadina sibilatrix. The sequence continues at coordinate 263,301 of VWYO01012540.1, read as the reverse complement.
AGAGCAGAAGACCTGATCAAAAACTTCCCTGCTGTCAGGCAGAGGCAGGCAGGGATTATTTCTGGTGCAGAACCACTGGTTGCTCTTGCATCCAGTGCTGAGAGGATGCTTGCCCCTGCTTTTTTTCCGAAGCAGCAACCTGCAGTTCAGGTCTCTGAATCACAGCTGGCAAGGAAAGAAGGCAGCCTGGTGCTCAGGCCGTTTGTGGTGAAACTACCAGCAAGCTGGTTACATGTATTTCCTTTGCAGTGGAACCTATCTCTTCCTGTGACCATACTCAGGGTTCAGAGGGTTTTCTGAGTGCATGAAAGTGAGTGCAACGTGGGCTTCCAGTGCTTCAGATGAAATGAAGGCTATCATCTGAGAAAAGAAGGTGTCATCTTTATAGCTGAGTGTTAAGCCTCATCTTGAAAATGATTCAGAGGTAGAAAAAAAAATCTATTTCTCTGAAAGCTCTGAGGATGAAATTTAGGACAGAGCTCTAACTGCATACCACTTTTCTATTGGTTCCCAAATGCTCCACAGGTATTCCAGCCACTGGCAATGGTACCTGTGAGAACCACAGGTCTGTGCTCCCTCCCCAAACAGCCCCTGCCCAAGGGAATGCCTGGATTCAGACCAGCTATTGTTTCCCTCACATTCAGCACCACTGCTGAAGCATGAAGGAAACTCCCACCCTCGTCCTCCCCTCCTCACTCTCCTTCCCCTCCCCCTTGCCCCACACACGGAGATGTGAGAAAGGAAGCGGATCAAATGAAAGCAGTGAGAAATGGGGTTTCTCCCTCCCACTTTGCACTGCCATCTATCTCCCGTCACAGCCCAGACCCAGCCCAGGGCTCCCTGCCTGAGAGCTGGTGGTCACCTGCCACAGCCTCTTATCTCTGCACATTTTTCCACCTTTGAGCATCCCAGAGTTTGACAAACAAAAGATGAAAGTCATAGTTCATATGTAATCCTGTGAATACCAAGGGCAGCACCTCCTCCAGGGTACAGCACATTTTCCGCAGGTGTTAACTGGACTGAACCTTTCAAACCTCTGACCACAAATGAGTCTGAAGATGAAGAGCCACTGTCACAGGGCAAGAATAAAAGGAGTAATATTTGCAATCGATAAATGTGAAATTCCCAAAGAGAGTTCCTGGTATCTTAAGGATACCAAGTATCCTTTAAAAAAAAAAAAAAATACAGTTCCTGGTATTTTAAGGATCTTAAAAGCTATACTAGTTTTTGGAAAGCACTGGCCCAATCAGTAGTTTATTAGAATAACATTGTTGGTGAAGCATCCGTCACTTAATTGGAGTACATCACCACATGACAACTGCACTGACATTAGAACAATTCAAATAAAAGTGATTTAGAGGGAGAATCCTAATCTATGTGCTACAGAGTATCATGCAGACAGCCTTGGAAGGTGGCATATATCAGTCATTTCCCAGGATCTGGGAAATATATAGGCTTCATTACGAAGCCTATATGAAGCTTTCCTATAGGCTTCATAATTCCTTCACCAAGTGATTTGTGGTATAGGCATAAGGAAGAGAAGGCAGAAAGTTGTGTTAGATGAGCAAAACCTGGAAAAGTCAATGTCTTTTAAACAAAAGAACCAATCAATGGGACATTTAGACAAGATAAAAGAAAATAACTTTGTACCAGAAGGGTGGTCAGACACCATAGCAGGAGCCCAGAAAGGCTGGCAACTCTCCACCCTTGGAGAGGTTAAAAGCTCCACAAGCCCCCAGGCATCTTGCTGTGACTGGACCTGCTCTGAGCAGGAGGTGGGATAAGACAACCAGAGGTGTTTTCCCACACCATCCTTTGTCCCTCTCAAACTCTGTTACTGAAGGTTCTCATTGGTGCACTGACTGAACGTGAAATGCTGTTCTAGTTGCAAATGGTGAAGCAAGGAATTAGTAATAAATGAATTAATGAATAGTAATATGAACAATTAACTAATCTAGTTTATTATCATACAAAATAAATAATGTGCAATAAATTATTGGAGAGTTTGCAAATTACTAGTTTGCTTTTAACTCTCGCACGTCATCGCACCGCTGGTGCGCTTGTAACCCTGCTACTCAGGTTTTGCATGTTCCTAGAAGCTACTGGGCTACCTGCTCATAAAATTCCATGTGAGTGCTTTAGTCATTTTCATCTTTGTAACCCAGCAAGGTTTGTTTGGGGCTTGCTGGGGTTTTCTTTCCACAGCATAACCCAAAATGAACCTCAGATCAAAGCCATTCTACCCCATTCTGCATGCTGTGCCCTTTGCTGCAGTGTCTCAGAGCCTTCCAGTGATATATTACAGAATGTGATTAGCAACTGTCACGTGTTGTTTGTTTCTCATCATCTCCCCAGGGATAAACTCAGCCTAAGTGTTTCACTGGTAGGAGTTTATGCTCGGTTTTGTTTTGAAATACATGAAAATGATCTGGCAAAGGAGTATTGCCAGGTCATTTCCATGAAGCACAAGATTGATCCTGAGCGCTCTTCCACGTTGCTGTTTCACAGGGAGATCAGGAGATAAGATACATGCTATTTAATATAAAATTTGAGGAACAACTGCCATGGTGAGGTTTCACTGGCAGTTCGCACAGGAATCAAACCTATGATCCAATGTGCCCAGAGGCATTGATACTGCAGTGTGTTGAGTATCTTTTGACTGGTATTACTTATCCTCACCTCTGGCTGGCCCAAGAGGTGTCAAGGCCACTGCAGAGGCAATCAGGAACTCCTAGGATTTGACTGACTGGGAGAACAGGTTGGAGTCAACAGCTGGACTTGGCTGCAAGATTATTCCATGAATAAAAGACCCCTCCCCCCAAAAAGGTAACCCTGGAAAACATGAGCAGAACCTGCTAAATGCACTCACTCTGCCCATCAGCACCATCCCAAAACAGCAAGCAGCTCTTGCTCTCTTTGGACAAGAGATGTGGTGAAAATGATGTGATGGCTTCTGCTCACAGACAATTCAAGTCAGCACGAGTTATGTGTGCTCATTAAATCCAAGAAGAATCTTGGCAGAACAAACGAAAACATCAATTCAGGCATTTTCAGCACAACTTTAATGTATATTTTTCTCAGTCTTGGCATATACCCCCTGTCGCCTCCCCACCATCCTCTCTGTGTAGCCCCAAGGGCCATTAATCCAGTTTTGAAGACAGCAATTTCTTTCACAACCCAAACAACTGCCTCGACATGTCTAAATAAGTATTGCTTTTATTTTTTTTTTTTAAGAGAAATATAATATTCCACACTAGGCTAAATCTTTCATTCACATTACTTACATGAAATTTATCACTTATAAACCCCCAAAACCCAGGGCTACAAAAGATTGGGAGCTCTCCTTGTTTCACAGATGGGAAAAACAAGAGCTGATGCTAAAGGATAGTCCTTTGATGTTAATGCAAAAAGTCCTGGCAGAAAATAACCAGGGCTCACATACCTGAATGTCTCAGGTGCTTCCGTGCAGTGTGACTGAAAGGAAAACTCTTCTGGCCCAGGTAGCTCCTATAAAAAGTAGGACAAAATCCAGCCACAGTAAACTGAAAGTTGCTCTGCTCTACAAGGTAAATCTGACCTATGAAATCCATGGTGCTTTTATCGGCTTGTGCAGAGCAACTGGGCTTTCAGACTCCAGCCTGGCAATTCAAGGCAAAAAAAAATAAAATTCAGGGCACTGTCAGTGTCAAGCCCAAGGTCTCCTGAACTATTTGAGGCATTGCTTAATGCAAATCTGTGAAATAAAATCAACAGGCCTGAGTGAGGCTTTACATCTTTACGTGAAACCCAGTTTCAAATGCAGAAATTCAGTTTTCAAGCTAATATTTAATCAAACTGTGCACTCACCTTTCCTGCGGGCTTTACAGCAGATACCACTGCCGAGAAAATCTGGGTTAGGAGAGCAAATGTACATAATTTTTTGCCTGATATTCTCATCTCAGATATACATCCTCCTCTCTTCACCTCATCCAACTCCCAGAGTGCTTGGAAATGATGGGAAAAGATCCTGATGTAGAAAAACTGACTCCGATGTACAGCTTGGGATGAGAACCAAATTATTCAAAGTACTATTAGTAGGATGAAAAACCTACTGTCACAACACAAATATCAAAACCTTCATCCTGTCAGGATACAAAGATAAACGTAGAAGTGCATGAGGGACTCATTTGTCATGAGGTAGCAACAGTTTGAAACAAACTCAGATTTTCTTTCTTCAGTTGCATCAGAATTATTTTTGACCAGACGAGTGAGAAATCAGTGTAATAATTTCTTTCACTATTTTGTGCTACAGACTTACCTTGAACTTCAGTAGATCTGGTTCCAAGCAATTTCTCTGACTTTTTAACAAATACTTTTTATGTAATTGAATTTTTAATTTTTCTACAGTTCTCTGCATGGGTAACAAATTATGTTTATACCCTAACAGGAATATTTGATGCTCTGTCAAAGCAAATCAATCTTCCCTCTCTCTTTAGATACTAATGATGCCATCAATAAAAGCCCTCATCATAAATGAATGTTCTGCACAAAATGCTATGCATAATGGTATGACCCCTCAGGATGCAGGGCATGTCATTTTGAATTTATTCAATCTCTGGGAGCCCTGTACAGAGCTAACTTTTGAGTCTTTAGAGTCTCAAGCAAAACAAGATCATAGTGCCCCACACAGAGCCAGAAACAGAAGAGCTTGCACCTGCAGGAGCCTCTTCTTCACACTGCTGTTGGATGGGGCTGCTTGTTTCAGTGTTTCCTCCCCACAGCCCTGCCCTGAGGTGCTGATCTTGGTTTGGGAGGTGAGCTGGGGATCAGCTCCATGCCTCCCTCCTTGTACTGCCAAAACCCGTAGAGCTGTGTTCTTCGTGCTCCCAAGGCTGAGACAATGTGTTCCACACACACCACAGGGTATCAGGGTTTATATGTCATAAATCACTTAAATCCCTCTAGGTTCCCTGCATTTTTCAGTGCTGAGCACCAGGGAACAGAAGAGTTTGGATTTCTATGGATGCTTTTACATTTGAGGAAACCCGGAGTGCTTTAGCATGGATCAGTTCACATCCTGGCACATGTAGTTACTGAGAAGTTAAATAGAATAATCTGCAGAAATGCAGCAATAGTCAGTGACTCTCTTTTCACCTGAACTACATGTTGAAACCCCAGCAAAAGGTGTCCCACACAGGTAAAAGTCTAAATAGAAATACAACAGACAGGAAAAACACATCCATGAAAGCAAAGAGAAGAAATGTCGGTTTGGAGAAGAAACAGTCACTGCAAGCCTCAAGGATTTGTTTGTTGGTTTGTTTAGGTTTTTTCCTCCTTCTGGCCCAGAAATATTTCTTTCTTTGGTTTCTTAGGTTTTCATGTAAAAGATGAAGCCTTGCAGACTTCACAACGTTTTCTGCAAAAAAATGTCAGTCGAAAACTTTGTTGTCCGCTGCAAAACCAATTCTGACCACCCTTTTGCATGATACTGGGGAATTCAAAGGAAGGTTTGGGCTCCTGGTGCATATTTGCATTCCAGATGAGGCAGCATGAAAATACAAAAGAGAATGAGTGGGAAGAATCACTTTTATGATAAGCCAAGAGGGAAAAGTATCTCCCAGTCACGCAGGGTCTCCAAAGTAAAAGATTAGGTTGAAGGTAGAGCCTCTGAAGGGCTCAAAGGCAGTAGCTGTGGGCAGACTGGGGAGTTAGGCTTGTGCATACTATTGAGGGAACCAAGAAATTCAGTACTCAAAGATTAAAGAGACAGCACAGGCAGATAATAATTTTCATTCCAAGAGACACCTCTGTACAGAGAGGGGGGGGAAATATCAGCATTTTAGGTGTATTGTTTACTGTCATCCTTGAATTCACTTTTTTCACAGTCAGAAACAGGAAAACAGGAGTATTTTATTGAGGAAGCAAGGAGCCACTTGAAAATGCCAGAGCTATTGAACACTGAATGTACTGATGAGGGTATAACAGAGCATTCCTCTTGCAAGTAATTCCTGATGAGAGACCAGAGCATGAAAAATACATGTATTATGTATCCCCAAAGGAGAAGAGAATGACTCCTCAATGCCTTTTCAATTCCAAAGAGACCCAGTGTAATATTACAAGAAACGTGTATTTAAGAGAGATTTCCCATCATTTCAGGATCCTAGTGGTAAACTGAGGTTCACAAGTGCAGTAAGTCTCTCTAACCTCCACCCAGCACAGCAGCAGGGCTCTGGATCAGACCACAGGCATTCTGACTCCCAGCCACTCCAGTGGATATCAGCAATTTACAGACCAAAACTCTTCAGGCTGAGGAGGCCTTTCTGCATCATGAGCTCTGCTTTCCAGGACCTGGCTCCCAGAGCCCAGCTGGTGAGGGTTTAATTGCACAGGCATTTGCAAACGCTGCTATTACACAGTGAAACATCGGGACAGTTATAAATAGCACAGAGGGAAATTCAGCTTTACAGAAGACTGGGTGTCTCACAGGCTTCCACAGACCTTCTCCTGGATGGAGAATTTAGGAACTAAACCAGTTCAGGGTCAAATGTTTCAGGTTGACCCCTGTAGCAATGCCCCTTTTGAACACTTTTCCTTCTGCCTGCTACAAAGGTTATAGGGTAGGAAATGCCCATTAGTGTTTGACCTTGTGTCACGGAGACGTTTTAAGGCCCAAATGCGAGGTTATTTTTAGCCGCGCTGTTATTTTGAAGCCAGGCTCGGGAGAGCAAAATCAGCAAAACTTCATGAAAAGAAACAATGCAAAATGGCAACCAGCATTATCTTCCCTTTCAGCTTGACAGGAATATTTGTCTCGATGCTGAGCCTGTGCTGGTACTGTGCTTCCTCAAGGAATGTTGAATAACTTCCGCTCACGTTACACCAGCGCCTGCCCCTGTATCACTTTCCTGTGTGGCCACTTGGCTGCAATGCCTGCAAGGGCTTTGTAATCCCCAGTTCTATTATTGTTTCCTAAGGATGCATCCTGCCTGGAAAACAGCAAAGGAAGGGAAACTGTATCTAACATTACTTCCGAATAAAACTGTTTGCATCATTCAAAGCCTGTGATGAATTCCTTCCTTTTCTCTCCTTCCCCTCTTGTTTACTAAAATCAGGAGATACAGAAAGACAGCAGGAGAGAGACACAGTAAACCAGATCCTAATCTCCAGCACAAAAGGTATTGGAGCTTTTCCAGGCTTCTACCAGCATCCTGAGGATCAAATTCTCTGACAACTTGCCACTGTAACCTTGCAGAGGACAATGCTCTGTGCTGATGTGTAAGTTTTGCTAGAAAAAAATTAATTTCTGGAGTTATGTAACAGGACATACAGGAAACCTATTTATAGTGGTTGGGACAGTTCTGAACAAGATTCAGCTCCGGATTAAAGTTTTACCTATATATTATCATATATATATATAAAAGATTTTCCCAAAAATCATCTATTTGTGATCCTGTCTGGTGTTTCCAAAGATGGGAATGAGCTCACGCCCAGATCTGAATTCAGAACTGAGCTTCCCCAGGATTCAGGTATGTTTGATCCAGTGTCTAGATTTGGGCCCACCTCCAATAAATGGGTCACAGTCTTGATGAGCAACCATCACTCTAGGCTTTATAATCCTTGCCTCTGAGAAACTGGGATTTCAGATCTGCCAAACACTCAAACAGCATTAACTGTTGAACACTGACATGAACTCTGAATGGTCAGCCCTAAATATAAAGACTACCACTCCCCAAATGAAAACTAGCAATACTGAGAGGAAGAGGCATGAGACAAGACTCTGAGAGTGGAGCAGGGAAAAGCCTGGGACTCTGGCTTTACATCCTGAGCTCTGACTGCTGGACTAGGCAACCTCTCCAAAAACAAACTAATGCAAAACCAAACCTCTCCAGAGACTCCAGGTATGTGTCCTTGAGAGTCAGAAGGAGTATCAACTACACACAGAGGTGCCTCTCCAAAANAACAAACTAATGCAAAACCAACCCTCTCCAGAGACTCCAGGTATGTGTCCTTGAGAGTCAGAAGAGCAGCAAATTGGGAGTATCAACTACACACAGAGGCACTTCTCCAAAATCTTAAGCCTTTGCCCCAGACTACTTCCAGAAATTAGAGCTTGCTTAAGAGTTACATTGGCACACAATTGATTTATCAGTTATTCCAGATATATAGCAATATAACCTTGGGAGCTGTAGGGTAGGAAGATTGTTTCCACAGGCCATAATGGCCCAGCAGGAACTCTCTTCACAATGTACCACGTGAAACATTGAAATTCTCTGTGTAGTCAGCTCAGGCACCAACAGCTGCCCAGATGTTGCACTGGAGTTAACATTCCTTCCTGCAAGGATGATGTCACTAATGCAGGCAGCATTTCAAAGCAGGAATGTGCTGCATGTTCCCACAGATCAGCAAACGATGCAGGTCACTGACAACCACACCGGCAACCGCGGTAAACGCAGGTAAACGAGGTGAGTCAGAGGGAGGTGTTCAATCCTTGCCAGGCACCTTGGAGGGCTCCCAGCCTCTCCTAATCCAGCTGTTGAGTGACCTCTCATGGGGCCTCCATCTGCCTTCAGCCAGAATAGTCCTCCTGAGCTGCTCCTGATTCACATTCACCCAGCTGGGTGCAGGGTCAGGCATTTATCCCTGCAAGCAACATTCATAACCCACAGCCAAGTGGTGATTGCCTGAGGAAGGAACAAAATACTGAGGGGTCTCTGTGGGGGGAGAGAAAGAGAGAGAGAGGCAAGAGGCCACAGTCAGCGTCTACTCTGTTTGTCCCTGGGTGTGAAATAGTCCAGCCTTACTCCTACAGCTACAGCCAGATTTGCAGCTGCATATTTTCCTTCTCTCTGCTGAACCTGCTGACTTGGAGTTCTCTAGGACCTGCTTTGGACAAACCTTTTATTCTATGAAGCACAAATAGCTCACCCATGTGCATTTACACAAATAACCACTTCTGACTGGGAAAAGTGATCACCTTTTCATCAGGGCCAAAAGCCACATGGTTGTGCAATTGCTGCTTTTATTAAGCTATGCTTCAGACACCCTCCAGACCTATCAATGTGTAGTTTGGGACAGAACATGAAATTTCTGTTGCCTCAGTGTATGGAAGTTGTTATTTGTGGGTAGAAGCCTTCTGGGAAGAAATGTGCTATTATGTGAAACTATAAACTCTAGAATCTAATGGGCTATATTGCAAAGATGTGCAACCATGATTCTCACAAGCTTCACAACAGCATGGAAAAAAAATATGTCTGTTTTCCCATATTCCAAGGATTCCCTGACAGCCTGGGGGTCTACACTTGTTGTTTGCATTTTAAAAGAAGGTCAAATTTCTCTGCTGCAATACATGCAAGCGAAAGACAAACATTGGCATTGTCCCTGCATTCACCCACGTGGGCATTTTTTTCACCTATAAACCATTTCTTCTGCTCCAGTGAATGTTGTTGAAAAAAACGCACACAGAGGTTATGTCCATAAAAGAAGCTAAAATGGATGTAGAAGAAAGAAATCAGACATGTAAAGAAGTAATTTAGTGTCCTAACGGAAAGGCAGAGTTGAAATAACAGAAATTAATAACTACAAACTCTCTTCCATCATGAAAAATACATGATTATTGTTATTTTGTTTACCATACTTAGTAGCAGTAACTTTTCACAGACTTGGCCAAAAACAAGTGGTGTGGGAGATCTATGTCATTCAGGTGAAATGTACCAAAAGGATGCAAAGCAAAGGTCCTAATGATCACCAGAGGTCCAGAGATATTTTTGGTAAAGAAACTCTCGTCGAGAGCTAAATAAAATTCACCTAATTGCATTCAACATTTCATCATGCATACCTGAGCAAGGCTGCTACATCTCTACAGAAAAAAAAAATGCTTTTCAGTAACAGATCACTTCCTTGTTGAAAAATATTACCTTTGAAAATATCTGAGTGTCTGAGGTTAAAATCATGTGGCCCATTTCTCTGCTGAAAGAATAGCACCACTGCAATAATCAATTACCACCAAACTAGGGCAAGATCAGAAAACTGATACAATTAAAACACCGGGGGAAAATAAATAGTCTGTGCAACGCTACTGAAAAATCTGCAAAGGGATGTCCAGAAAGCTGCCTTAAGTAGTCTCTTCTCAGCAGACAGCTCCTCACAGCTCGGGTGGGCACCTCCACACTGCCAGTCAGTGGCTACAGGCAGGAGCTGAGTCTGCACAAAGGCACGGGATGGCTTCCAGTATCTGTGTGGAAACACTTAGCCCATAGCTTCACAAGCAGCTTTCACATAGGAGTGGAGGAGCTGCCTCTGTCTGCCATCTGGAAGTGGTTTGTGTCCCACCAGTGGTATGCATATCACAGTTTGGAAAGCCCTGCTCTAGACCAGGAGTCTTGCTCAGGGCTCCTCTGGCTGCCACACAGCTGTGCTGTGGAGACTCCTCACCCTGCTTCGTACCCAGAGATGATGCAGACCCTCCAGAGCAGCTGGATAACTGTCTGTGAAACCTCATATCTCATGAGCAACAATTTAAACCTGCCTTAAAATCCGCTGGCTTGAAGGCTGATCTGGCTGATTTATATCTCTGTAAGAGAAAAGACAAACAGATTTTCCCAGCCATTCTGAGTCTCTTCTCATCTCGCCAAAGCAAGGAAAATAACTTCCTCCGAGGCACGCTGGGGAAGAAATCCATTAGCAGTTACAAAGCAGGGCTGAATGTTATTGTTACATCCAAATAGCTGTAACAGCCTTTGATTCCACTCTTATTACTTTGAGGCAGAAACATGGGATTTTATGTGCACGCAACTAGAGTGTCTCTTAATTGCTACCTCCTTACCACAATTCTATTGCATTAGATTTAAAACTAATAAAACAGAAGTTTTGTTTCTTCTTTAATAACAATCACAAAGCAGTCCCACTCGGATCAGTTTCTCTGTAGTGTATCCATTTGCTGCCCACTCGCAAATGTGATGTTAAGGGAGTATCTGGCCTGTAATTTGTAGCAAATTTATTCCTTTTGGCACTACCTTGAGAGTAACCAGGGTGAGTAAAGAAG